>PVJL010002668.1:127653-186438 GCA_004026885.1 Lyroderma lyra
TTTTTTTTTTTTTTTTTTTTTTTTTTTACAGCAAATGGTTTCACAGCAACGCATTTTAATTCATGAAGATTCCATGAACCTGCTAAGTCTTTATACCTCTCCCTCTTTACCCAATATTACTTTGGGACTTCCAGCAGTGCCGACCCAACTCAATGTAAGTCTTTACACAGCAACAGCCTAAACCAGTCTGAGTGATAGCGTCACAGAGAAATTCTCATCTCTAGTGTATTTCATCTTTAGGGAAACTCAGCAAAGTCCATTCTCCTTTACTATTTACTGAGTTGTTCAAAGATGTTCAGTATAGTTCTTTCAAATGAAAGGATTATACTGGTTCACATAATATATAAAAATAACAACATTTATATGCTTCATTGCTTGTAAAAAAGAAAGCACTTTCCAGATATGTTATTTTATTAGCTCCACACAACCATCCCATGAAACAGAGATTACAGGCCATATTTTTACAAAAGAAGACGCTGAGACTAGGAATGTTTAAACGTCCAACATCACTCAGCCAGTAAGTAGTAAGCCTAGAACTCAGCCCAGGCCAGTGCTGAGAGGTGTAGCTTCTCCATCACAGCAGCATATGTTTATAGAATTTATTTTGGGAATGTCTTTATTTGGGAATTTAAGTCCCTGACCCTGTGGTACTGAAGAATACGTATCTGGAAAACTTCTCTAAGAACAATACTAAGCTCTTCCCAGGAGATTCAGAGTGAATCAATTACTTTAAAAGTCCTGACAACTGAAATAGGATCTTTGGGAGGTAGTCGTCCTACTAGCAGAGGACAGCAATAATTGTTTTATATACATTCCCTAAAATAATATAGATTGTAGTCATTGTAAAAGATTTGTGACTTTACCTAGAATAATTCATCTGTAAAATGTCAGTAGATTAAATTGTAGTTGTGCAGAGGTCGTGTGATACGTTAGGTTTAAAGACAAATTTGTCCTAACCCTTGGCACCAGTTTTACCAGTTTTTAGCAGCAAGTCTTCCACTGAATCCAACCAGCTTGTCAAATTCACGTCCTTTATAATATGCCCACGTTAGGGAGGTATAAAGCTGGACCATTTTGTAACTAATTTATTTGCAGAGTGTAAGACCTGTATATGGTATGCTAATTGTTATCGAAGTGTACCTATAGTGACATTTTTAAATGATAAATTTTATGGTTGAGTTCGGTGCCTATTATAAAACCAATCTTAGAGGTATCTTGTTATATATTTGGTGTTTCTAATGGAGAAGAATGTTATGTGGTACAGTAAACTTATACCAGTGAGGAGAATGCAAAATTTGAATGTTGTTTTATATCTGAGGATTGAAGAAGAAAGACTTAAAAAGACATTTGACCATGAATTCCACATGAAGCATTTGCAAACACTTGGTTCTAGCAAAAAGTAAAAAAGAATTAGGGATGAAACTAAACATAAATATTCATGGATGGTATTTTCAAATCTTCACTTATTAAAAATTATTTTTCTTCTTTACCTCTTTTTAATCTTCGGATGATAAGCAAATATTAATACCAAAACTTCTCGTGACACATGAATAGGCATTTTATATCTACTCCTTTTGGCAATGTTCTGAGTCCCTCCTACCGGCTAGCACAAACAGACACCACTTCTAATGTGGTCAGGGAGATTTTTTTTCCTCAAAGGACCGAGTACTAAAGCCAGACCATGTAATGTTTCGATGGTAATACAATTTGGTACCGTTGGATGAATAAACCAATGTGGTTTGGATTGAAGTTTCATTTTTCTTTGCTTCCATTTTGGTGTGGATGAGGCCATCACAATTAATTTTTCAAGTTTAGCGTTGCTTTGGCAAAGGGATGTCTAATATTCCATTTCCCCACTGAGTAGTGGGAACTTTAAGGAAAAGAGGCCAGGAGAAGGAATCATTTCTAAATAAAACATTGCATTGACTTGCTGTGTGACTAAGACAAACCATTTACCTCTTTGTCCTTTAATTTCTCCATCACTGAAAATTGCTTTGCTTCCCTGGTCCACAGCAATTTTGAAAGATGAAACATGAGTTTTGAGAAGAAACATGCCACATAATTTTGAGGTATTAGACTTCTGCTTTTCTGATACGAAAATGACCACCATTCATTAAATTCTTTGAATAGGATAATTCATTATTACTATTGATGATATAATTATTATTGCCTTATTACTGCTATCATACATTTCAAGTTCTTAATAGCAATTTTATTTGATCTAATTTCACTTGTAGTTTATTTTATTAAACAAAAGTATCTGGAATGTCATTTTCAATATTTCGAGATTTGGGGATCTGTTATGAATTAATATAAAATACACGTTTAAATCAAATTCCTGCATATTTTGTATAACCTCTCATTGAGGTATCTGAAGAATTTTGTTTTAAAAATTAAATATTGGAAACTTACAGTTCTGTGAACTTATTAGAGGACATGTAGAAAAAGGCTGAATTGTTTCTTCTGCTTGAAACTCCAAAATTCAGACCATTTTATCTCCAGCTTCTTAATCACCATGACAGAGTCATTAGTTTAGCAACTTGAATAAATTATACTTTTCTAATGTATCTCTTCCTTAAGTAGTATATTAAAATATTTTAATGTTAAAAAAATCTTTTTATTGAATGCAGTACAATAATACCCAATACTAATGGTCTCCAGTGCTTCAACTCTGTATTTACATCTCCTTTGTTAATCCAGTTAGTTTCAAAGTCATGCTGTTAACTATTGTGCACACTCCGCCATTGATTGATACTATGGATTTTCTTTTGGGGAGGGACTATGGAATAAAAAGCTAATCTAAGGATGTACAGACCCTAAGGACCCACTTGCATCTTTATTATTATTTCTTGACACAGGCTTCGAATTCACTCAAAGAAAAGCAGAAGTGTGAGACCCAGACGCTCAGGCAAGGCATTCCACTGCCTGGGCAGTACGGGGGTGGTGTCCCGGCGCCCTCAGGCCACCCCCACGTTGCTCTAGAGGGAAAGCCCAACAGCAGCCACCAAGCTCTCCTGCAGCACTTACTATTGAAAGAACAAATGCGACAGCAAAAGCTCCTTGTGGCCGGTAATTAAGAAGAACACCATTCGTAAATCTTTGCGGGGGCTTTTGTTTTTATCAGTGATCCATTGTAATGTCTTTTTAACTCGGACCCTAGTAAAGGTTTACCATGTCGTCCGAGGATCTCCCTGATATTTGGTGCTGTGAGGAAGACTGTTATCCTTATTTATTCCTCTGGGTCATTGGTTCCCAAGTGGTGGTACACGTACCCGGCTGGCTAGGGGTATGTGAAAAATAATCAGTAATGATGAAAAAACAAGGAAAGGAGAAAAATGCAAAACATTAGTTATGGAACAATAAATAGTAAATTTGGGTCACCTTAATGGAGACACTTCACAATTAGATAACACTAGGGAATGATGATTGGTGAGGGGGTGACTATGAATAATTCCCCCAATCATTATGCTCTTCTACCAGTCATTACATGCAGTTTCAGAGCAATCCATTTGCAGCATTTCTAGAAACTTCCCCAAACATATAAATCCATCCATAGCCAGACTATGTGATCAGTTTAGTTATTGACTGAGTAAAAGTGAGTGCATTGACTTTCATCGTGATTCTTTTCAAGTAGTTTTTTTTTTATTTAATGTTCAAATACTTTATCATCATTATCAATATTAACTGTTATGAATATTGTGAAATTAAGTCTGTGGTTTGTACTATGAGTGTAGTAAATTTTCTTCCCTAACTTATTACCTTATTTTTATCATTTTACACTAAGGTAGGCAGTGAACAAAAGTGTCAGCATTTAAACACAGCTAATTTAAAAACAAGGGTACAGTTTATAGACATGGGCTTAAAATGGGTACACAGTGGAAAATGAGTAATGGTTGGGAACCACTGCTCTAGATCCATGAATTTGAAACAAAACAAAACTTAAAACAAACACAAAAACCTCACCTCGTTTAACCTTCATACATACTGGAGTAGACTCCTGGTGAGTCGTGGGAAGACGCATGCCTGCCCAATGCTTTGGCACTTCTGCCTTCACCCTATCCAACCTAGGCTTCTTCTGATGTTTCTACTTTTCATAAAATGTGTCCCATATATCTGTGTTCTGTGGCTTCTTGTTAAAAAGAATTTCGTGAGTGTGTGTGTATTTCTTTTTTCAGGTGGAGTTCCCTTACATCCTCAGTCTCCTTTGGCAACAAAAGAGAGAATTTCACCTGGCATTCGAGGTACCCACAAATTGCCCCGTCACAGACCCCTGCATCGAACCCAGTCTGCACCTTTGCCTCAGAGCACATTGGCTCAGCTGGTCATTCAGCAGCAACACCAGCAATTCTTGGAGAAGCAGAAGCAATACCAGCAGCAGATCCACATGAACAAAGTAAGCCCCCAAGCCAAGTCAGAATGTCACAGCCCCCATTGTGGAAATTGGGGTTCTCTTCGCTGATCTGGGCATTCAAGGGGAGAACATTGGTGGACATCATAGTTAAGAGGAATTTACCATCCTAGCCCTGCTGTCAGGTCTCAAGGACACCATCAGAATGTCAGGTTGTTTCACCATCATTACATTCATAGGATGTTGGTAGCAAAACGGAGATTGTAGGTCAGCAAAGTCTTGTATGACCGAGCACCGATTTTAATACACGAGCACATACTGGCACTTACGGGCATGGCTGCTTTTTTTGATATTGCAGAAAAGGCTTAAGGCACAATTGAATGTGGTGGATTGGCGTCTCAAAAAGTGTGCATAGTTGCTAGCAGATATGACAAGGTTATAACCAACGAGGTATTTTTCAGCAACTTGTGTGTATCCATGTTATATTTACTTTTTCGTATGCCCCACTTCATGCCAGTATTTAAAACAGTTTCTCAGAAACTTGTGGTCACTTCTTTCTGGCAGCCCTTATTGTGGCTGAAATGGACAGCGAATGTCTGAATGTCTGTTATCACACCACATCCTTAGACGCTCCCCTGCCGGGGCAACCACGAAGAAACACGGATTACCATATAGCAAACTAGACAGGCTGGTGGAACATTTTCAGTGAATTTGTAAGCAAAACTGGTCTGTACAATTTTGCTACCACTACTCTCTGCTCTGAGGCTTATAAAACAGAAACCCTCATTCCTGGAAAACATTAAAGTCCTGAGTATCAAGATTCAATCCACTGTCCTTTGTTACTATATCACCTACAAGTATCTTACAGATGCCTTAGATTGAGAAACGATGCCCTGTTTACTGACAGACAGCTAATAATTGACTTAGTATTAAAATGTTTTATTGTGTTGTGATATAAACAATGCAGAACCTCATGGACAAGAATCTAATCATTTCGTGAAAGAATGTCTGTGGGATTTTGATGGGAATTGCATTAAATCTATGTATTGCTTTTAGTAATATGGCCATTTTAACAACATTTAGTCTTCCAATCCATGAACACGGACTATCTTTCCATTTCTTTATGTCCTCTTCAATTTCTTTCAAAAGTGTGTTACAGTTTTCTGTGTGTAAGTCTGCCACGTTCTTTGGTAATTTCCAGGTATTTCATTCTTTTTGTTGAATTGCAAAAGATACTGATTCTCTCATTTCTTTTTCTGAAGATTTATTGTTTGCATATAAGAATGCAGTTGGTTTTTGTACGTTGATTTTGTATCCTGTGACTTTACTGTATTCATTTATTGTTTCTAATAGTATTCTGGAGGAATCTTTGGAATTTTCTATATAAAAAATCATGTCATCTGCAAATAGTGACTGTTTGACTTCTTCTCTCCCAATTTGGATACCTTTTATTCCTTTCTCTTGCCTGATTGTTGTGGCTAGAACCTCCAGTACTATATTGAATAGCAGTGGTGACAGGGGACATCCCTGTCTTGTTCCTGATTTTGGGGAATAGGCTTCAGCTTTTCTCCATTCAGTATGACATTAGCTGAGGGTCTGTCATATATGGCCTTTATTATATTGAGGTTCTTTTCTTCTATACCCATTTTATTCAGTGTTTTTGTCATAAATGGATGTTGTATCTTGTCAAATGCTTTTTCTGCATCAGTTGATATGATCAGATGGTTTTTATCTTTTATTTTGTCTATGTGGTATATCACATTGATTGATTTTCGTATGTTGAGCCATCCTCTCCAATGTCAGTTGGAGGAGGGAGTCCTTACTTGTGCTCACCTTATTGAAGCAGAGGCTGGAGGTTTTCTCTTCTCTTTGGCCTTCACCTTACAAAGCAGTGCCATGAAGGGAGCGTGGGCTGAAGCTCACTCTACTGAAGAGAAATTCTTTCACTGCAGTGCCACCGAAGCAAGCACATGAAGAGAGAAATTCTTTGATGCTCTCAGGGGTGAAGTGTATTGGACTGGGCGTGGCGTGGAGGGCTGGCTGGCCTCACCCGCCACATTTTTCTAGACTGCAGACCATATTTCATGCCATTGAAGACTCTTTATATCTCATCAGATTAATTCTTGTTTTATTGCTAAAGCATGTCTTTGGGTGTCAAATCAGTCTCATCTGAGGGGAACCAACTTCCTTCTTAGACAATGGTGTGATGCTTGTAGACTGGAATGTGACTGTGCAGATGTTTGCACTATTATGGTGAAGTTAGGTGTGTTTTGTGGTCTCTCAGCACTACTTTAAAGTGCTAGGTATTCTTGAAAAATCATCCAGTGTCTAGGGAGAAAAAATTGTGTGGATGGAGGAATTGAGCATCCTGGTAGTACTTTTTGCCTCATAATATTTTGACCTGGAATTAAGTTCATTAGATTCCTACAAATATCTTTAAGAATATTTTGGAATTCATGTTTTATGACCTAGAGTTGCCATTGTTTCAGACTAAGAGAGTATGTGAGTATCAGACTCTTTATACTTTAGTCCCCGCCTCTCGAGATTTTGACAGGTGATGCTAACCTCAGTCACATGGAAGAAACTAAGATGAAAAGCAGACATTTGCATTTTAACAACGAGAAAGGCAAGTCTGATCAGAGACCTTTCCCCATGTGGAGCTGATTCCTTGGAATCTGTTAAGAATTCTTCCCAAAATTAGAAACAAACCTATACTTTTAGGTACATGTTTGTACAGTGGTTTGATTATTAAATCTTGTCTTAATTAGGCAAAATGAAGTCCAGAAAACTTCAAAGTATAAAGCTGATCTTTATATATTAACCCCTCTCAGCTTGGGTGTTTAGATTACTCAAGTAGGTCTCCAGTTGGCTTTTCTCCAAGTATGTATTCCATATGTTTAATCAAGATGACATATACACATTAGGTATTCTCCAGATTTGAAAATATTTCACCTGCCCTCAATTGTCTAAGAGAACAGAGAAGAATCTTATTAAAGAAATACTAAACCTCTGTCCTATTCTAAAGTACTCACAATGGAACCGTCAAGAAACAAATTGCTACAGTTCACCCTTCCCTGTGAGGTGATGAAAACGTTTATTTCACATTAACTGAGGGCCATAACTTAGACGTCAAAGCTACCAAGTTTCTGTATTTATATGCACTGTAGCCATTTAGAATATCGACTAATGAGAAATAACCACAGAAACTTTAATTTATGTCATTGTTTCCCATTATCTTGGATGACCCTGTATGGAATTCATTCAACCTGGACCCAAATTGTTGGCATCATGAAAACACGGTCCCTGCTCTTAAGATAATTAGTATTCCAGAAAGTACAGGCACACGTGAAGACATTGGTGTGACATATTTTAAAATATCTTTTTTAATTCGCTCGATTTTCATTTTTATTGTTTTTTTCCCCCAAGGAAATTAGGGAAGCGAAAAATGGGAGTGACAAGAAAAAACGCAGTAGGTGTATATCTAAATCTATATCATATTAAATATAATTGGCCTTTCTGATATGAAAATCGTAATGATATATTTAAATTGCTAATAGTCTTTAGGAGAACTAGAAGCAAAACTATACTTTTCAGAGCACAGTTTATACAATGACTTACTGATTAAATTTTGAAGACTTTCTCATATCTTGCTATTATTTGAATGCACGTTCGAAAGCAGACAGTCATGCTTATTATAAATAACTACGTGTAAATGTATACAGTATAAATGTTGCTAATCATACTAAATAATTTACTTGTTGCCTGTAATTCCTAAATAATTGCTTGTTGCCTGATTCACAGTGACATTTACATGGGATATTTGTGTGTTGTAAGAATTATTTGCCTCATACAATTATGGTATAAGCACTCAATAGCTTATAGCAGAAATACCCTTGGGGTGGGTTTATATAGCATTTGTATTATTTTATCTACACAATAGGGCAAGCTAGAAAGGTGAGTGAAAAATCTTTTCAGAATGATTCGTCTCTGTTCATCAGCCCAAATATGCTACTGTCACTGTAAGTGTTCTGAGAACCTTAACCATAAGAAAATCAGGCCTTACAACATTTGTTTTTTTATTGTTATGAGACATTTAGAAAATCCAGCAATGCATTAAACAATTTCTGTTGCTCATATATGATACATTCATGCAGTGATGACTTGCGAGCCTTTTTAAAAAAAACCAAGATGTTCTTTATACTAACATCAAAAGAAGACTGTTGTTTTTGCCAGGACGTTTTGGTTTTTTGATGGAAGGAAAATTGGTTTATAAAATAGCATTTTCTTCATAAAAACAAAAGAGCAAATTAAAAAGTAAGGGGGTATTGATAATTTTCTTCTGAGCCCGTTTCAAGTTTAAATATTACCACAGATTTTTCTGGTAAAATAAAACTATTATTAATGAAAACAAAATAGACCGCAGTTACTTGGATATTTTTAAAAAATTTGAAGTACATATTCTGACTACTGCCTATTTAATAGAAGGGCAACTCTGTAGTCACATCACTATCTGAATGATATACAGAAATTTTCCAAAGTAAATTCAGGCATTTTTGTGGTAAGATAATTTGACATAGATCTCAGCCCCCTGCCCAGTGACATTATTCTTTGAATTATTTCAGTGTACAATATAAATAGAATAGCATTGACTCATGCCTAACAGTTTCTCTTTTAACTAGAATTATATTACCTTTGCTAATACCTGTGTTTTTCATATTCATGCTACTCCAGCAGAAATTTTAAGAAACTTCTTTCTTCATTCAGTATTTTTTGGAATGAAATACTGATCTGTGCTTGTATCTATTTAGCAAATCATACTGTACTCTTACTTTGTGTCAGACACTATTTTAGGCTCTAAGAAAACAGCATTCAATGTCCTCATGGAGTTTGTAGCGTGGGGAGCAGGGGAGTGAAATATTCAATGATATATATAAGCAGTAATAAGTGTGTTAAGTATTAGGATAGGGGACATGGTGGAGGACATTTTCTTTGAGGAAATAAGACTTCAAACTTGTTTAGTTAGTTCTCTGGATTATTTTGTCCATTTTATCTCCTTTTTTTTGTTTGCCTTTATTTCCTCTCTCTTTCTCTCTCTTTCTCTCCCTCCCCCATCCCCCACTTTCTCTCTCTAATATGTTCAGTGATAAATATCTTATACATTCCTGTGACTGGATATCAGCCAACACTTTAACAAAACCCCACATAAATCATGAGATGATATCTTATGTATGTCAAGGTTCGCCCTAGATATAAGTATTTATTATATATTTATTACTATGATACTTAGGCATTTTGACATGAGTGCTATTTTATCATAATAAAAATATATCTAAGACAAGGCCAGTAAAGGAGAGGCCAAGCAGATGTCCTGTGTTGCCCTTATTAAAACAGGTAGATAATATGTCTGACAAGCAAGGCATGAATATAATTATTCTCAATGCTGCAACACAGCAAAAGTGGAGCTTTCACTAGGTTTAAGAAGAGAATTTGGCCCTTTTTTGTAACTAGGATCTGTTGTATTTCTTTATTTCTTTTCTTGACATGATTTCTAACATAAATGTTATGTATTCTCCATAGCCCTTCATAATTCATACCCACTCCTTGTCCCCCAAAATCCATCCACAGCAAGCCAGGAGATTATATTCTGTCATGGCTGTGGTCACATGCAAACATAGCATGTAGTGTGTGTGTGTGTGTTTTCCTTATAAAGGGCACCTGAAGGCAGTTTAAAATAAAGGTATTTTGTGCACTGTTGAGCAAAGTATATGTATTTTCCCAAGAAGATTAATTTGAAGAACTATTAGACATGTACCGTCCACAAGGTTTTTATATTTTTTGAGTCACACTTCATACTATCAAACAAGTAAATATTTCATTGTTAGCTTTATTTTAATGAAGGTAATTCTATCCATGGCTTACTTGTGGGAAGATCAAATTTTAAGTATAATTAGATGAAGACCATGTACCAGTCTTTGCTTTTTGCTGCACCCATTTCTCCTAGTGTATCTTTCCCTTGTTTTCTTTCACGCACTGTGCATCTTTCCAGAACCTTCTCCATAGGTACCTGAAGTCATTGAAATAATACCAGCTCCTTTTGATATGTAGGGTCTACTGTGAGTTGGGACACCATAACTAGCATTCTCCTCAAACTTAAGAACCCACTTTTTTTTTTAATATCAAGGAAATCAATTTGAATGGACTTTGGTAGGTTGCCCAAGGTGACGGGGCTAGCAATTGACTGAGCTGGCATTCCAACATAGGAGGTAAGACACAAAAGCCTGTGCCTAAACTGAACTCGTGCTTATGATTTCAGTGTTGTTATTATCATCAGGCAGGAGACAAGTTTTTCCTAATTTTGTGTGTGCCAAAAAGTAAAAAACTTACCACTGTAAACAAGGCAAACTGTATTTATTTATTTATTTGGTGTTGATTGAAGAAATCAAACAGGATGAAGAAATCCCTTTTTCTGACCCTTCTTCCCAACTTTCCATGCATTGCTCTCCATTCATTTAGTAACTTGGAAAAAAAAAATGTTTTTAAGCACCTGACCATGGGACGGGCAGCTATCCTGTTGGATTAAAAGGCTTCCCAACAGTGCAACGTAAATGCAGGCTACAACCACCTACAACCAGGCCACACTTCCTCCCTTTCTTTCATATTGTAACATTGCCATTATTTTAGATGAGGCAAACATCCTCTCACAGGAGTCCTGAGCAAGCCTGAAGCTGAAGTCTACTGACTTCATCAAGTTCAACTGAAATGCAAATGTTGGCATCTCATCCATGAGTGGTTGGAAAATGCCTTGTTTTAAGTTTTGAAAAATGGATGAGTAGAAACTTGAACTGGGCTTTCATTTAGAAAGTAGGCATTACTGTTGTCAGGTTTAATTTCTCTCTATCCATTTGACAGCTTGTTTCCATGCAGAGTCTTTAATCACCAATTTCAGATTACATTTTGCCCATTAGATGGATAGTATGTCCAAAAACTTGAGCTAGCACTGAAAGACAGTCTTAATTTTATAACAGTAAGAAGGCTCCTCGATTATTTATCTATCTATAGAGGTTTATAAAAGAAACTTTGACTTTACCCTTAAATAGATGCTATTTTGACGTGATTAGGCCAATGTAAATAGATCTGTGTAGGTATGTAGTGGGCTTCAAAAAACCACTTACACTGCAATACCAGCTTACATCAGCACAGAGAATTCATATAGAAGCATTTTACTCTATAATTATAAGTTGATGGTTTATAACATACAGAAAATGGCTTGTTGCTTTGTTATTAGATGTGATGAAATCCTGAGTTTGTGAAAGAAACTAAGTGACCATTTCAGTGGATTAATGTGTAACGTTCATAAACGTTCCCAGTGCTGCTTTTATAACTTGAAGATGAAGGGAGGGACCTCGACCTTTCCTTTTCACTCTGCACTGTTACTTTAGTCAGAGACACTTTTACTGAATGAGAAAAACAATAGTTGGACATGACTATGAGGTAAGAAAATAGGGGAAAGAAAAATATCTGGGGAATTAAACCATGTGAGTAGTTTGACTGATGTTGATTCCAGGCAGTTCAAAGGGAGAGGGAAGTTAAATAATTTGATTGTTTCCCAACCTTGACAAATAGTTTCATTTGACAGAATGAAATAATTAAGCCTTACTAAGGAATTTTTTAATATAGCTAAGTGATTTGTAGACATGAAAACCACCAATGTGTAGCAGTCTGTTTGTTATAGATTTGCGTTGCTTATACGTTCCTGATTTTAGAATTTTTTTTCTCCCTGTATCTTTCTGCCCTTTCTCCAAATAGTTATGAAATCTGAGGGATTACAGTGACCCTGAAATGTCATGCAGTATTCCCATTCCTTCACTCAGAATTGCATCCAGGGCTGTGCTCCCATATCCTGAAATGTACCATTACTCTCTTGTGATCAATTTAGTTGTATCAACTAGCAATAAAAACTCACTTCTAAAACATAATTCCTGGCATGGAATAATTGATGGTATTTCACTAAGATTCATTAGCAACCACTATACTGTATACTGAAAATAAAATAAAGAGGGCACGTTCTTTGCCCTGAATGGGCTCACAGACCTGCAAACAGATAATTCTACTCAAAGATACTTCTAAGTAATGAAAAGCTCATTTGAGTTGCAAAATCGAGAATGCTTGAAAGCCTTTCCAAGAGAAGTTTCTGATGTCCTCCACAATTCTTTTATTAGTTTTGCATCTTTGGTCAAAAGGTTGAACCTCTTGGTCCAGTAATTCTCTAATTTGCACGTTTTAGAGGTTTCATGAGAGGATGCACTGAAAGTACTTGGTAAACATGGTAAGCAGTACTGAAATCCAGGCCAGTATTTCTCTTCTTATGTAGCACCAATAGTTAGACTGACCAGATGCACCATTTTAAACGGGACAGAAAACAACGGCCCTGACCCATTTCCAACAGTAGATGTGGTCAGCCTATTCTCACTGGGCTCGATTCAGGGTGTCAGTAGGCTGACGGATGTACCATTGGAAATAGGACAGGACCATTGTTTTCTGTCCTGTTTTCAATGGCACATCCGGTCAGCCTACTAATAGTTCTGTTTGTTCTTATTTTGTTCACGAAAAGGTTGTCTGGAAGTGCTCGGCTATTCCCAGGGCCCCATTTCCCACTTGTCTCCATATTATATCACGCTACTTTGTCGTAAACCAAACCACCACATTCCCTTCCAGCTCTCCCTTCCATCTTGGTATTCATCATGAAGCCGACCTCCTTTTCTCTTTGGAACAATATTATGCTTAGTTATTGAATTTTTATTAAGGTATAATTTACACACAGTAAAATTTATTCCTTTTGCTTTACAGTTCAGTGAGTTTTGACAAATGCATATCGTCAGAATAATTACCACAATCAGGATACAAAACAGTTCCTTCAGCTTCCAAAACTCCCAGTGCTGCTGCTTTGTAGGCAATCCCTACCCTACCTCCAACCTCTGGCAAAGTCACTGAATTTTTCACCACGTAGGGGACGTAAAACAAATTGCAATTTGAAGGGTGGTGTATTTGAAGAGCATGCAGACATCAGCCCTAAATTATCTAAATTCTAAACCATAGAATTTTCAATCAAGAAGGAAGGTGGGGATTGTTTTCAGAGGTCACAGAAGGACCATCTATCCACTTACTCCATCCCATTGAACTGCTGTCTTTGGCCTGTCTGGTGTCTTAAAAAGCATTTGACTTGTTGGTGAACCTTTAGAAATAGAAAATTTTCAAATATAAATCTGGATTGATGGCATTGTCTGAAAAATTTGCAAGTCTGGTCATACTGGGCCCACATTTCCATGTGGCAGTCGTTTGGGGTTTACTGTTGGTCATGCATTTTAAATGGAGCTTGCCTGCTGTTCGGTTTACAAAGCAAGGGATTGAGCAATGTTAAGTGATTGCAAAGTCATTCACTTTGAGATCTTGTTTATTATGAAACACAGTCCAAAATCACCAAGGGTTAGCCAAAAATATAAGGATGCCTTCCCTCCTGGTGCCTGTCTATTCCTTACGATTCAAGTGCAAGGAAGGAAAACTTTGAAAGTGTATTGTCAACTGAAGATCAGAAAGGAGATTATTAGGGGAAAATCCTATCACATAATATGAAAGGACATCAGATTACACAGTGCAGTAAAAGAAGGAAAAGGAGCTCGTGTGTGTTCTAGTTAAGAAAAGCCCTAGGGAGTTCCCTGGTGGTGTAGTGGCTTAAGGCTTCGGCGTTGGCGCTGTCAGCGCTGCGGCCTGGGTTCGATTCCCAATCAGGGAGCTACCCACATACCAAAAAGCAAAAAAAAAAAAAAAAAAAAAAAAAAAAAAAAAAAAAAAAAGCCTTAATAGTTTGTATTGTCCTGCTGATGATTTTATGTTCTGGAAGGTCAGTCTTCCTGTTTCCACTTTTGTCTGCCTAAATCCGCTCTTCCCCAGCAGCCAGAGTGATCGTTTGCAAGTGCGCATCATATCATGTCAGAGGCAGCTTGAAACTGCCCAGTCGTTCCTTGAACATCTTTACGTGTCCTGCATGGCTGCTGACTGACCACATCTCCTGCTCCCTTCCCTTCCTTACGAAGCTCCAGCCACACTGGCCTCTGGGAGTCGCATTTCATCCCCAGGAGTTGTGTTAGCCACAGATCTGTATGGACTGCCCAACCTCCAGGCCTCTCCATGACTGGATTTTGGTGTTGGAGTCCCTCTCAGCTCAAACCTCACCGCTTCAGGAAAGCCTTCCCTCCCCAGACACAGTAGACACAGGCATTCACCCTTTCCCCCGTCATTCTCTGCCACACGACAGTCCCAGCTTTAGTTGCCTATTTGCTGTTTACCCCACTGAAAGCCTGCCTCACTGACCACTCTTTCCCAGGGCCTGGCAGATGGAGAAAGTGCTCGATAAAAACCGTTGAGTAAATGAAAGGTCTCTCTCAAACTAGCTGAGAGGGAGGAATTTTCATTCTCCTTATCAGAAGTGAACACTTAAGTTATTGAAATACTGTTTTGAGAGCCAGAGAAAGGCTATTTTAACTGTTAGGCATTGTTTTAGACAATCATTTAGAATTATGAAGATAAACAAGCTTTCATTAAGAATTTACTTGGTATCTTCAATATTAGTAAAGAAAGGATGCTTTTCAGTTTAGACTTTTAATTTATGTGAATGATGACCCGATATATAGAAAATCTTTCTCCTTATTTAACTTTGGTTTTTATGGTTATTTTTCTGAAATGCACAGACGTGAAATAGTGTGGACTATTTTGGCTGGAGGCGGAGTTCTGTTCTGAGTAGACCTCTCTATTTGAAAGCCTTCCAAGCTCTGTATGTTGTTTTTGAGAACAGTTGGTACATACCTAATCTGTTTGTGAATTGAGACAGAATTTTATCATTATTTTTAAATCTAGTTTCCTTGGAGCTTAAGGGAAAGGTTTTATTTTCCAAAAGAAGAATTTTACATTTATATAAAAGAAAGAAAGAAAAAAAAAAACTTGTGCTATTGGCATTCTTCAGCTGAAATCTGCTTTAAAATCTGAGACAAAACAAAAAATGATGAGTTGGGTTGAAGGTCATTTTGCACAGTTAAATAATCATATTCAAATACTTGTGCTTAATGGTTTGTTGATAATTGCAGAAAAATCAGATGTCTGTCAGGAACAGATCTACCCCTTGTACACTCTTGTTCTTAGTTGTCACTCAAAACCTGAAGATATTTGTGAGGACATGAAGGATTTCTGGGGCAAAAAAAATAGTTGAAAAAATAGAATTTAAAGATATTTTATTCAAAAACATTATGCTTCTGTTGACTTCTAGACTTTTATCAATGTAGCTTACACAGAGATGAGCTTAATGGGTTAATGTGTAAAGATTAGCAACACAGCCATACTTAATGAATTTTACAGCATTTGCTAATAGGACATACGATGTTTACCATGGAATATAAAACACCGAAATGATGGACTAGCTGGAATTATGACCCTACTGGGGACTGACAAGAACTGAAGAGTTGAGTTGTAATACCTAAAGTTTTTAGAAATGTGGATAAATTATCATGCTCTCTGGCCTATAGCCTATCTGTGACTGTGTGTGTGTGTGTATGTGTGTGTGTGTGCGCGTGCGTGCGTGCATGTGTGCGTGTGTGTGCGTGTGCGTGTGCGCGCGCGTGTGTGTGCGTATGCGTGTGTGTGTGCGCGTGCGCGCACGTGCGTGTACGCGTGCGTGTGTGTGCATGTGTATGCGCGTGCGCGTGTGTGTGTGTGTGTGTATTACAAACCCAGAGTGTTCACGGACCGCCAGCACCATTCTTTGTACAATTGCTGGGCAGTAGCATGGAGAATACAGAGACACACTGACAGATGAGTAAGAGCACAGATAAGAGGGGCAGCCATTGTCATCTTCATCTCAGCTGGGTTCCCCATCAGAGTAACTCACCTGGAATCAGACGAGTGACGCCCAGTGTGTTTTACAGATGGGGCCTCAGCAGAGATTCACACAGGCGTGCACATTTATCTGTCACACAGATGTTTCGTCTTGTGTTTTCTAGCCAGCAAGGCAACAGCTCAACTTTGCTGGGGGATCACCTCCAGATGTTCAACCAAAGAGAGACCCTGCTACCCCACTGAGAGTAAGCAGACAGCTCCCCCCACTCCTGCATCTGGGGCCACTCAGCAGCAGTACAAATTTGGAAAGGGTTAGCCCGTACCATTTTTGTGATGGCCATATTTGTAGTTCAAAAACATACGACACCACATGGTCAGAATACTGACTTTCTTAGTAAAACATCAGACATTTACAGATAACACCAAGCATTTTTATATTTTAAATATCTGAAGAAAGACAAACCTGGTGGGCAGGTTTTCTTTGACTTTTGTTTGTAGATTTCCCTTGCTGATGTTAATTGCTAATTTTTCCACTCTGGCCCATTTGACTCCTTAAACAAAAACAGCTTTTGTCAAATACCTAAAATAAAATAAGAAGTGTAGATTACCTCCCTCTATGCATTTATGTTTTGCAATACCAGCTCCAGGAGGTTGCCTTTATCTCTTTTATATTTTGTGAAACTTAACAAAGAGCACATTTTATTCCAATAGAGCAAAAAAAAAAAAGTGGTAGTTATTGTTCATATAGACATTGTCATTTACTTCATAACCTGGAAAAAAAAAGCGTAAAAGCATTGCTACTAAACACTGAGTTTCCAGGTATTTATGAAAAAGGTGAATGAGAAATAAGAATAAATCCTGGATTGTTGGCTCCTGCAACTGGGTAACGCTGTCACTCAGATGAGAAAATTAGGTGATCAATACATTTGAGTGGGATGGGGATAAAGGTTCTCTTTGAGATGTTAAACATTTTTGCTATCTATTAGATATCTAGATCTAAGCAAAGATGTTAAGAAAAGCAGCTGACTGTGCAATTTGGAGCTCAGGGGAGACACTGGAATTATTTATTAGACACTGTTTATATTAATTCAGTTGTCATTAGAATATAGCTGTTTCAGAGGAGGAGGCAGAGTGGAAGGATATAAAAAGGTTCTACTCTTTTGGAGCTGAGTCACTTCTTGGGAATGACATTGCTTCTTTACAAAACAAGGGCTTGAAGAATGTTATTAGAAAATTTCAATTCCAATATTTTATACTTATATGATCTGCACTCCTAAGTTACTGTCTTACATCAAGAAATGTGTTGTTAAAAAAAAAAATGTGGTGTTGTTTTTTGTTTGTTTGCTTGTTTTTTTGTTTTATAAACCTTTAAGGAATTCTGCCCTTGGAATTTTGCCATTTGGACTTCTTGTCTAGTTATCCCAGCATTATTCCTTCTGGCATTTTCCTCCCTTGTGTTTCCTTTAGTTCATCAGAAGCATTAGATGACAGCAAAGAAACGAATGGCATTGTTTGTGTAGTGCACACTGAGAACTGTACAGCCGGTATCTATGTCAGTGAGCTTGTGAACACTGACCAAATCTGATTCGTGGGTGGAATGATATGATTTCTGGGTACTTCTGTGACCTCAGAAACATATTAACAGGTCAGATTTTAGAAGGTTTTCTGTTAAAATGTGCATATGGTATATTCTGTGAACACTCAGCGTTTTGTCAGCATTCGAGATTTTCTTGGATAAACTTGCTATCTATGGGAAATTATATTCCCGTAAATTCACACACGGTTTGTCTGACCTTTGGCTGCACCAATGCTAGTAATATTAATCATCTCTTACTTTCAAAGGTGCTATGATTTTTGTCTTGTTTTCCTTTCTAAAATGCTTCACCCTCACTGACACACATTAATACTCAAATCGCCAATGGACTTGGCCTTTATATGGTCCTTATTGACTTTTGTAACAAGAGAAATTTGGGTGCAACTAGTGAAAGCCTAGTTGCTGTGAATTCTAAAACAAATGGGAGAAGAAAAAATGAAGACAGGAGAAAGAACTCAAGAAGTTTTATTGTGAAGGAATGTTCACAATGGCTTTGGAGAGGGTGCCCAGGGAGGTTTTATGGAGCCAGATGAGAGTCCCGAAAGCGTACAGGTGAGCGTACTCCTGCAGGGAGGGGAAATGCGTGACAGCAGATAATTGCGGGAATGGATGAGGTCAGGGCCGCAAACTGGGGCGATGCCTGAGATAGGGGTGCGGACACGGCTTCCGGTGTAACAGGAGGAAGCGTGGGAGGGACAGTTGCGTGGCTCTGCCAATGCTCCTATTTTCTCAGTGAGATAAGAAGCACAGGTGTCAGCAAGGGTGGAAGACAAGGTCTGGATATTAGAGCTCTGAGGTAGTTTGAAATAGTCATTGGAAGAAAGGGAGGAAAGTAACTAGAGAAATCTAGTAGGATTGCCAGGTAGCACTGAGGACCCTTGTGAGGCTTATGACCATGAATTTGAAGAGAAGCACTCAGCATGATTGCCATTTGTTTGTTTGTTCGTTTCCTAGCTTATTCAGCTGCTTGGGTTTGGCAGAGATTTTGTTTTAACCAAGGTTAGAAGTCTTATGTTTGCAAAGGGCAGGAGAGTGGAAGATAATGTCAGGGGGTGATTTTTAATGATGGAGAACTGAACCTAGTCCAGGAAAGAGGGAACTGAGGGAAAGGGGAGTGTGGGTGATGGGCAGTGAGAATGTGGTTGGCTCAGTAGTAGCTTGGAGGACCCTCCAGAGAGGAGGAATGGTTGGGGGTCAGAATACTCTGCGGATGAGCCAGAGGAAAGGAATGATGTTTGAAACTCAGATTTAGGAGAGTATATAGTTACCGCTAAAGAGCAGGTCTAGGGTGTGATCATGGTGCTGGGAGCGGAGCTAGAACAGAGGTCAAGGCCCCTGGAGGTTAGGAGGTCAAGGCCCTGAGAGCCCATGCTGGAACTGGGACTGGGAAGGGGAGAAATAGCAACAGAAAAGTCTTTTTACTTAGCAGGTGGTATTTGTAGCTTCCCCAGTTATTAAACACTCCTGCAGTCAATCATCTAGAAGCTGGATAAGATGTGGAGTCACCCTTCAGTAAACAAGGGCTTTTGACATGGCATTTCCTGGACACTGGTCATGTACTCTCTGGGTGACCTTTCATGAATGACCCTCAGTTCCTGAGCTCTGACCACATATCCCACATAATTTTTTCCTTTGGTCCTCATAGAGGCTCTTCTAGGCAGGATATTTTGAACACCTCTCAGAGGTGCTTTCTTGACTCACAAGTGTCACTGGCCCACCAGCTGTAATGGTCTAGCACCCGTGAACTTGTCCAGCTAAGCTTTGGTTGTGAGAGGGAGAATTTCTCCAGCTCAGCAGGCATCCATCCAGAAAATGAATAGCAGCAATCTTCCTGCAGACAGTCCCTCTGAGGGGCTCCTGCAGCCCCCTTCACATGACTAATACCTTATCTTAGATAAATCTCTTCTCTCCACAACATTCTTCAACCTACTCTTGTGTGTTGTCTGAGCTGAGTGATGGAGGTTAGAGTTACAGACAGAACTGACTGATGATCTGTCTCTCTCTCTCTGAAGAATGACTGGGTGTTTGTCACGCAATGTCCTTATCCCTGGTATCCCAGCCAAAACTGGGAGGTTTTTTTTTTTTTTTTTTTTTTGTTAAACTCTTGCTTGTTTTCTATGGTGTCACATGTTCTTTTTCTAACAGCCAATTCAGTGGGATTCCAATTGTGTAGTCAAAGTTGAGGAATATTCCATTGTCTCTTTTCTTTCGAAATCTCAGTAGTGTGCAAGGTATTTTGTATGTGAGACATAACAGATTGGTACAGAAGTCATGCAAATGTATTTCCTACAAAATACTAAGAACGTTTAAAGCATGGTGGGATGAATGCCCTCCTTTTGCTGACTGCCCACAAACAACAGAAGTTAGATTGTAGGGATGAGGGAAATTAACATTTAAGTTTTCCTTCTTCATTTTGATGTGAATTTTGATTGGTATTTAATCTCTCAGATTGGTCATGTCTCACTTCGGATTGGTTATGTTTAGGTCTTCTATACACTTTATCCTAAGTCATATTTTATTTTGCTAGAATCTCATTCTCAACTCAAATACGTTATAACCTGTGTCCCTCTGTCCAACAGCGTCTTCCAGCGTGCTCCCCTGTCTTCCTGTACTCAAACCCCACTGGCCTTTCACGTGCTCAAATCTAACTACTCCTTCCCGTCCTTCATCTGCCGTGTTTCAGCCCAAACGTATTAATAGCACTTCCTCAGTGAAACCTTCCTTAACAATCAGCATTCCACTCCTGTGCCAACTAGTATGTACCCTCTTAGAACACCCGGGTTCCTTCTTTTTCACTTACCATACAGGAAAACGAGGATGAGTTTATTTATCAATCTGGCAGCTTTCTGACACACTAACTTGTAAGCTCCAGGAGGGCACGGCAATGGCTGCTTTCCCAATGCTTAGACTGGTGTCCTGAACACAGTTGGCAATCAATAAGTATTTATGGAACGAATGAGTGAAAACTCTCAATAATCCGACCTGTGGTGAAAGTGCGGGGCCACTGGAGCTTGTGCAGACGGGAGGAACGTCTGTAAACTTGAAGAGGTTAAGATGCTCTTTAAAGTTTGAGTACTTAATGTATCCTAACTCTAAATCGTGCATTTAGTTTTAAAAACATCATTAGGTGTGAGTGGGAGGTAAACTTGAATTTTACATAAAGATCTGTATTTGTGATTTCAGGGATAGTATTCTAAGTTTGCTGCTTATTATAGTAATTGGCATGTTGCTTCCATGGGCTCTGACTCAACAGATCTTGAACACAGTTCAAGATCTGCAGAAGATCAGTCAGTAAGGTCATTGTCAAAACAAAAGACTCATCTTGAGAGTTTTCCGCCATTTATGGAGCTTTTATACTATTTTATGCTATTGTTTAATTTAGGCATGGTGTCAGTTATCTTTGTTAATCAGTGAGCAGTTAATCCATACACTTCTGAAGCTTAAGTATGATTTTATGTACAAGATAAGAAGTCTAAATAATAATTCAAATTAAGAAATAATTTCCTATTTCTTTCCTTATATTTAATTTCCCTGTGGATATGTTCATAAAACACTTTTAGTGCTGTCGATTTTTTTTAAGTCCAAGATCTTTTTAAAGATCAGTATTTCAAAATCACTATTTCCATGTTTTGTAAGTATATATAAGAAGGTATTTTATCACTTAACCATTTAGATATAGGAAAATTGGATAGACAAGAAGGACTATTAACATTTGTGCTTCTGTCTTTTGTCGTCATTGACGTTTGTTGAAAAATGAGCGTTTTGGAAAATTTGCATTACCTTTTCATTATTTCCATTCTATTTCCTCTTTCGAGGAAAAATTCCCCAGGTTTATTTGGATTAAATTAATGCAGTACAACCTGTGCTTGTGAAAGTTTAATGGTTTCCATAGAGAAAGTTTATTATTTCCCTCTTTGCCACCATTTTCTAAGTGTGTTAAGGCGTCATTAGAAATCAAAGTGTGTTTTGCTGCTGCGTTACCACCAAGAACTATTGAATTTTGAACCCCTGAACGCTCTCTTCTAGCTTCTCTCGAAATCTATTGAACAACTGAAGCAACCAGGCAGTCACCTCGAGGAAGCGGAGGAAGAGCTTCAGGGGGACCAGGCGATGCAGGAAGACAGAGCGCCCTCTAGTGGCAACAGCACTAGGAGCGACAGCAGTGCCTGTGTGGACGACACAATGGGACAAGTCGGGGCTGTGAAGGTCAAGGAGGAACCAGTGGACTGTGATGAAGACGCTCAGATCCAGGAAATGGAATCTGGGGAGCAAGCTGCTTTTATGCAACAGGTAATAGGCAAAGATTTAGCTCCAGGATTTGTCATTAAAGTTATTATCTGAATGTGCAATGCACTGCAGGGTTCGGTTAATGGAGAGTGTTTTCTATCGGTTTATATATCTGAATGATTTGATTTTAGTGTTTAAGGAGTCTAACTAACGCAGATATCTATATAGAGATCTCTCTGCAGTACTGAACTCTATATAGATATCAAGGTTTCATTGAAACTTCACTGGTAAGAAAATAACTGTCACACTAGAATTATACTACATAAGTAGCCAAATAATTACTAGGCTTTAATCACCTCAAAGCCTGCGACACCGATTACTTCTAAGGAATACGAGCTCACCTATGTTGTGTGTTCATCTGTTGAGATCAGTGACTGCTGGCTATAATTTCCCAGTCTGATCAATGAAACATTCTATTAGTTCTGGATTTTTTTTTTGATATGTTGAATTCGACTTTCACATTGTTGTACATAATGTATCATACTGCAGTCTTGAACACTGTTAAAGGTAGTCTGCCCCTTCCTTCCTCTCTCTCTCTCTCTCTCTTTTTTTTTTTTTTTTTTTTTGTTAAGTGAAATGTTCTGGTTATCATGCTGATACTTCTAGGTCACTGTATAGATTGCAATGGAAATATTAGGAATAGAGTTGGTTTTCAATATATAAATGCAAAGTGCAGCACTATTTTAAATATTGCATTATGTCTCACCTCGCACTGCTCACTCTACTTTTATCTTGTGTTATTTGATGACACTGTCTATGAAAAAACATCAAATGAAGCATTGGCAAGAAGTAATGTGCAGCTTTACGGCCCAATCAGATACTAATTGTATCTACAGTTGTAGAAAACAGTTAACAGTATGATTGTTATCTGCTGTGAAGTCAAAATCATGTTTAAAAGAAGAAGGTGTATCATATTTTATAATCATTATCCCTGGGATCTCTTTAAGCATAATTCCATAATGACACGTATATACCATACCATTTTGGCAACTAAAAAATTAGGAAAGCTAGGCTTAACAGAAGAATCTACTTGTACCTAATGCACCTTCAGGAGGACTATGTCCTTTGATACTATGAAATACAAACAACTTCGAAGGCAACAGAAGACGCTGTTTATTTAAGTCAGTTCTTTGTCAGGTTCCTGTGGATTCTATGAGGCTGAACAGGAAATGCCCTGTGGAAACAGGAAGTCCAAGTGATTCATGTACTGGGGAATGTAGGGAAAAAAAAACAACAAAAAACGGAGGATAGTGTTTTACTCTTTCTGTTTTTAAAGGGCACTCCATGAATTGATTTATTGTCTAAGTAAGAAAATAACACCACAAGTAGGGAAATTGTTAAGGAAGCTTTTCACTGGAATATTTCCTTCATGCTCCCTTTTGATACATTTGCTTTGTTTTATAGGTTTACTTTTGTTAAACTAGTTAAAGATTTGTTGTATTAACACTCCTTTAATAACATGGATAATTCAGATTGACCTAGAATCTTTGTGAAGTTTTTTTCTATTAAAATATTTATATTTCTAAATCCAAGGTATTTTAAGGTATAGTATCCTGTTTCAAAGGCAATACAGCGGTTTTGCCAAATGTAGACATTGTACAAATATATGTTATTGGCATGTGTTGTTTACATTTTGCTGTGGCATTTAAAAATACTTCTTTAAAAAGTTTACTGCTAAAGATACATTATCCTTTTTTAAAAAGACTCCATTCAAATTAAATTAACATAACTAAAGTTAGAAAGTTTAAAAATTTTCCATATAATGAAAATCCTTCTGATAATTTGACAAATCGTTATAATAGGCAAACACTTCCTATTACCAACATATTTTGATGAGTCCTGTTCCTTCAGATTAAAATGACTTTTTGTCAGTTGTTTTGCATTAAAAATATGGCATTCCTAACATAAAATTGTATATTATTTCCAGCTCCTATGTATACATTCTCTTTAAAGTCTTTTTTTTTTCAATCTCATAAAAAAGGGATAGTGCATCTTTTAAAATACATTTTATTTGGGGAGGAAAATGTGGCTGAGCAGACTTTTGTATAATATTACTTCAAAGATCTGTAATCACAAACAAACAAAAAAAACCCTATTTTTTATAATGTCATTTGAGAGAGCTTCATCAGTACAGTTGGTGGACATTAATTGTTTGAATTTGATAGTCTTTGAATTTAATTAAGAAACTACCTGGAACCAGTGAAAAGAAAAGCTGGACTTAATCTTAGAACTAATTAATAATTGTCTCTTTTAAAATCTACTGTATTTATTATCATTTACACCCTTAACGGTGATCTCTTGTTTTGTGTTGTAAATATATTGTTTGTATGTTTCTCTTCTTGCCTTCTGTTATAAGTCTCTTCCTTTCTCAAATAAAGTTTTTTTTAAAAGATCCCCTTTTATACATATGGCTTTGTGTAAATTTGATATAGATAATTGAATTCAAAATTCATGCATTAGGTCTCATATGCTAAAATATTGCCGTTCTTTGTTGAAACAAGAAAATAAGTCAACACCGCGGCCTGGGTTCGATTCCCAGCCAGGGAACTACCCCCCGCCAAAAAAAGAAAAGAAAAGAAAAGAAGGATATTTTGAGAAGTTACTTCTAATACCATTAAACAAATAAATTCAACAATAATAATTTTAAACTATTTATGTCAGCCATCATCCAGTAGCAAACACATATAAAATTTGTTGCATTTCATTTCCCCAGTGTGGCCTTTTCCATGATGTGGTATTATCTTCGATGTCAACCCTTAAATATAAAAGTTTATATAAATAGATGTCAGCTCCTAACTTTTTTAAGCAACTTAAAAAATAATTTTAAAAAGTTTAATATAAACTCTTGAATATAACAAGCACTTAATAAATATTAAAATGAACGATTGTCCATGTATCATAATAGCTTTACCTATTATAGTAAGAGCCTGACCTGCAAGTATAAAGTGACAATACAAAAATTTAAAGAGAAAAGAATAATGAAATGACCTCCCCTTTGTACGGAAACAGTCATCATAACACTACTGTGCCAAACGAGAAGCCTGGCTCGGACAACGGAAACTGGGCCATACACGTCCCATAGGCCTGGGTGTACCTCTCCCTTTTCTGGTCAGCTGCTAGCCAAACTTATCAGTCATTACTCCACAATGTGTTACTGTGTATTTGGTTCAATAGGTTAAAAATATTTGTTTTCTATTCTTTGATTCCCTTACTCTAAATTTAATAGCATCATACAAATTAAAGTTACTCTAAGTCACAACAATCTTGCCCTGGAGTGTTAAGAATACTAGAGTTAACATTGACTGTTACAAAATGGATTATCATTCCATGGTGCCATAAATTTGATAATTTGGTCAGAATTGTGGAAATACCATTGACACTAGTCATAGTTCCTGAAAATTACCTTTGGACTATAAAATTACAAGACTAACTTGGTACTAGAGATCGTCAAAAAAGAAAATAGTGGCAAAATCAATTAGATAATGGTTGTAGACTGTGTATCTGATTTCCAAAATGTAAAGAGGCTGTTTTAATAAAAAGTGTCAGTCGCATATTAGAAACGTTTTTTTCAGAGAAATATTAATCGTTTTTACCAGGACTTGCAATAAATAATGGTTAGATTTTCTCTTGTGGCAGTAAAAAGTGGCCTTCTCCTTCATGAAGGTGGCTGCTGATACAGAGATTGCTACTTTTCATACATATGAGAAAGACAGTCTTTAAGAAATTTTTATGTTTCATAGTTCTTTTTTTCTAAAGGATGGTAAAAAGAAATTTGGACACTAAACATTTTTTTTTTTGAAACCTACTACTCAACAGATATACAGGAAGACAACAAAATGTATATTTTTTTTAATTTGGCATTTCTTTGTGATTTTTTTCAAAAATGGAAGCATGCAATTGTGGATATGTAATTGTGGGGTAACGGTGATAAATAATCAAGACTCCAAATTATAAGCAGTTATAATCAGAAACTTGGAATGCAAGAGAAGGAGATTGAGAGGCAGATTACCATTCTCTTTATAATTGATCATTTTAAAGGGAAAGTATGGGAGAGCAATCAAAGAAATCAGGCAAATCAAACAGGATATTGAGAATATGAGTTTTCAGAACTTAATTCTATCTCAGTTTATTGTAACTTCTTTAAGGCTTATGAACTGTGGGGTTTAGACAACGCAACTTGGGGGACCATCTGGATCTACAAAAATACTACTTTTACCTTCAACTATTGTAAACCTACAATGTACCATGTATTGTTCTAAGCAGTTTACATCTGTTCATTTATTTAGTCCTCACAGCAACCTTATGGGTAGGTAATTATTGTCCCATTGAAGAGGTGAGAGCACTGAGGCACAGAGAAGCTAAAGAACGTCACGGTCACACAGTCAGTGACAGACTAGCTCTGTACTGAACCCAGGCACTCAGGTACCAGAGTCCTTGTGCTCAACTTTTACCACCACACTGTATTTGTGCAACAATTCTTTTTACAGAGCCAAGTTGATTAAATCATTAGTACTTTATTCTTTCTCTCATATATATAGACGAGTGTGTGCTTATATATATATCTATATATGAATATGATGGCTGTCTGAAAAAAGTCCATCCATTTTCAATATAACATTGTCAAATTACATGGCCGAATACTCTCTGGACAGCATTTCCAAAGCTCAAAACATTTCGACCTATGGAGGAAGTTCTTGGCGATCACTTTGACCTAAAATAGTCTGTATACAATGTTGTGAAATGGGAAAATAGGGACATTTGTTGTAGACCTCCTGGGTGGTTTTCCAATTGAAAGGTGCATGAAAATCCTCTTAAAGGAAGCAGTTGTCAGTTCAGATCAGATCCCCTTTCCCGCCCCCATGCCCCCAGAGCTTCTGCTCCTGCTGTCCTGATGGGAAGCGGTGTTCTGCAGATGGCCAGGAGCCCTAAACCACTTCCTGAAGTGTGCCTGATGTTTCATAGCCTTTACCTAAGATTCTTGGGGTTTCTAATTCATAGTGTTCAAAATAGATGATGTCATATTTCTTGTATGTTTTCCTGTTCCATCTGCATTTTAACTCAGCTATAGGTTATTCTCACTCTGTTTATTGCTATTATTCCTTTGACAATATTTGTCCTTTGCTTATTTTCCTCTTCTCATTTAAATAATTTCTTAGCCTATTTGTAGAGCATTCATTCAGTTAAGACCTGGTGAATTATTTTTCTTTCCCAGTTCTGAACTATTTGTTGTACATTTTTATTTTTTAATTGAGATAAAAATCATGTAACATAAAATTGACCATTTTAAAGTGCCCAATTCAGTGATTCTAGTAGATTCATGATGCTCTGCAGCCCTCACTGTCTAATTCCAGAACATTTTCTTCAACTCCAAATCCTGTCCCAATTAGGCAGCCATTCCCCTTTCCCCCTCCCTCCAACCCCTGGCCACTGCTAATTACCATAGAGACGTAATGTCTCGATGGATTTATGTATTGTGGATAATTGGTATAAATGAAATCTGTGACCTTTTGTGTATCTGGCTTTCACTTTGATATTTTCAAGGTTCATCCTCATTACAGCAGGTATCAGTACTTCATTCTTTTTATGGCTGAATAATGTGCCATCGTATGAATATAGAACATTTTGTTTATCCATTGATCCGTTGATGGACACTTGGACTGTTTTCTTTTGGGGGCTATTATGTGTAATGCTGTTTTGAACATTCCTGCACAAGTTTTTGTGTTAACCTATGAGTGTGTATTCAGTTCTCCTTGGGTACATACCTAGGAGCGAAGTTGCTGGGTCACACGGTAACTCTGTTAGACTTTTGAGGAACCGCCATGTTGTTTCGCACAGTGGCTTATCACGTTTGCACCATCGAAAAGTTAAAAAATCATTAAGTCAAACCACCATAAATCAGGGACATCTGTACTAAGCGTTCCTTAAATTTTACTCATATTTTAATCTACTTTTTTGAGTATAATTCACATTAAAAATCCACACGTTATATATGTACAGTTTGATGAATGTTGACAAATGTAAACACCACAATCTAGATATAGAATATTTGTATCACTCCCAAGAGTTCTCTCTGCTTTTTAATCAAGTCTCATCATCCACTTCCCACTACGTGCAAGGCGATCATTCATCTCATTTCTGTTGCTATGCATTAGTTTTTATTTTTCCAGAATTTCACATATGTCAATCATATAAAAAGGGTCTGTGATATATTCTGTCTAAACTTTCTTTTTTTAGTCAGAAAAATGCTCCTAGATCCATCCAAGTGTGTACCGGTAATAGGGACTTTTTATTGCCGGATAGTGTCCCATCGTGTGGCTATGCCACCATTTGTTTAAGCATTAATGTATTGATGGAAATTTTCATTAATTCCAGGTGTGGGTGGTTATGAGTAAAGCTGCTATGAATAGTCTTGATAGAGATTTGTCTATTTGTCTTTATTTCTTTGGGGTATATACCTAGAAGTGTAATTGTTGAGTTGTATGCTAAGTGTTTAATTTTGTAAGAAACTGCCAGATGACTTTTGATTGGTTATTATTTTACATGCTCATCAACAATGCATTTAAACTGTCTGTTACCACTGGTATTGCTGTGTATTTTTTAAACTTTATGCATTCTAATGGATGTGTTGTAGAATCTCATGGTGGTTTTTTTATTTTTTTAACGTTGTGCTTCCCTGATAATGTCTTTTCATGTGCGTATTGGCCATTTGTGTATCTTTTCTTTGGTAAATTGTTTATTCAGCTATGTTGTATGCTTTTTTTTATTGGAGTGTCTATTTATTATTAATTACAGGAATAATATGTGTTCTGGGTTCAATCCATTTCTAGAGAATATGTGTTGCAAATATTTTCACCTGGCCCATAGCTTGTCTATTATTGTGAAGAGCAGAATGTTTTAATTTTGATGGGTGCCATTCTGTTGATTTTTTTCTTCAGTGGTTAGTGCTCAGTCTCCTCAGAGAGATTTGCCTTCATGTTTTCTTCTTCTAGTTTAGTTCTTACATCCAAGGCAAAGCCACTTTAAGCCAGTAATTTTGTGTATGATGTGAAGAAAGGCTGAGGTTCATTATCTTACACAGATACTCAAATTTTTCAGCACCAGTTTTTGAAAAGATTATCCTTGTTCTTTTGAATTATTCTGGTGCTATTTTTAAATAACAATTGAACGCATGTGTGAGCAAATTTCTGAACTGTCTTATTCCTTCGCTCTGTGTGTCTACGTTTGCACCAATCCCACAGAATGTGGATTCCTATTGCTTTATAGCAAGTCTTAAAATTAGGTGGTCTACTTTTCCTTGACTTGTTTTTAAGATTTTCTTATCACTAGTTTTCAACAACTTGAAAACAGTTTGCCTTAATGCAGCTCTCTTTGTATGCTACTTTGGTTCACTGAGCTTCTTGGATCTGTGGGTTTGTACTCTTTAAATTTTTGGAAAATATGAGACATTGTTTTTACTAATACTGTTTTTTCTCCCTTTTCTTTTGCGACTCCAGTTATACCTGGGGTAGACTGCTGGATATCTTCATACCAGTCTGTAAATCTCTGTACATCGTTTCTTCTTTTTTCTCTCTATTTCAGTTGGTATAGTTCCCATTGCTATACTTATCTTTTCTTCTGGTGGATAAACTTCTTTAATTCACATCCAGAAACTTTTTCAAGATAGTGTATTTTTTCAGACTTAGTGGTTTCATTTCACTTTTATATATTGTCCATTCATGTCCTCCTCATATCCATGTTTTTCTTTAAATCTTTGAATATATTTATAATATTCATTTTAACATCTTTTTTTTGTTGACTCTGCTATCTCTGCCATTTCTCCATCTGCTATTAGTGCTTAATTTTTCTCTTGAATATTGTTATTTTCCAGCTCCTTCTAATGTCTAGATCCCAGACAATTTAAATTTGTTGTCTCTCTTTAAAGATTATTGATCGCATTGAAACTTTCCAGACTTGATTTTAAGTTTTGTTAGGTCTGTAGTAGCCCTAACTCTCAACCAGGCTTCTCTCTCTCTCTCTTTCTGTTTCTGAGTGTGTGTTTGTAGTAAAAGGTTCCAAATACTATAATTTTACTAATCATAGTTCATTAATTTCAACAACTCTTTCATATGCTAAGAAATAATTTAGTGAAAATTCTTAAATTCAAGTTACCAAAGCATAAATATGGAATATTTATTATATCTCAATGCTGGTTACCATAAATGTAATTTTTTACCAAAAAATATTGATACTGCTTACATTTTGAATGTTATATTTCATATGTAATGTATATTATACACTTCTGTTCCAACAGATAAGCCAAGGTCTGTGCTGATTCTGAATCTGCTGTGTCTCTAAGTTAACATGACTTTGCCGTCTTCTGACTTGGAAACCCTAAGAAAGCAGCTTTCTTGTCCTTATTTTTCGTAATGCTTCTTTACCTAAAATGACCATTATTATTTCATAGTCTCTGTTCTTTACATTAGAAATCAAAGCTAATGAAAATCGTGATTGATAAGAATGAATGGCAGCTACCAACCCGGGGAAATTCTTCTAGAAACAAAGTATGGAGGTATTTAAAATAATGTTGTCTTGCAGAAAGGCCTAAAACTCCAATAGCAAACTTAGAGAAAATTACGTCATTGGCTGAGAAATATTGGGGAGCATAGGAGAAGGGCTTGCTCAGGACATTCCAAACCTTTATGGATTTTTTTTCAGTTTGTCTCTTATTTTCAGTTGGGTAATGGGGAAGTAGGATATCAAAGTGGTGGAAAATGAGCAATAGGTTTTATTTTAACTTCAATTCAGAAGTGTTGAGGTTTTGACTTAATTTGGTATAGAAATATGTCCTCAAAGCAATAAGAATATTAGCTTAAGTTAAAGGGTTGGTAATGCTTGAGGGGTGAGGGGAGCTTTAATTACGATGGGCTTTTCGATGGCTCCTAAAGTGAATTATTAATGGGAAGTTCTTAGACATTTGGCAGTAAAATCCAGGCCCGGGGAGTTTATGTGGATATGCAGCTTCTGATTCTTGGGTGTGTTGATACTGTATATTTTTAATGGTTACATTTTTCCTTGACTAGCATAAAAGATTTACTGTTACAGTTTGTGTGTGGCCAGGCAGTGGCATATGGAAAAGCTGTTTCCTGCTATTTAATTTAATTAGCCCAATCACGTGCCAGCCTTCGGGCATGTCACTCTGGACCTCTGAGGCTCTTTGTCTGTCAAAGAGATGGACAATATCTTGGCTTTGTTTGGTTGCTGGGCACGCTGCAGATAAAACCACTGAAATTCTGACTGTTTGTTTAACCAAATCTTTGCATTTTTACCATTTGGCTTTGATTTTCTTTTGCAAAAAAAGATGACATTTTGGCCTTGGAGAGGTAAAAAATAAATATTGAGGATCTGAAGAAGAGCTCTTGGTATTTGTGGTTTAATAGGGTGTTGAGAATATTACCGTTTTCAGATCAGAAAGTTTTAGTTAGTTAGTTCCTAGAAACTCAAGTCAATCACCATTGAATCATTTTAACCCTAACTTAGTTGACCAAGTGTCATTTTAAATCAAGCCTCCTTTTTTGGTTCATGTATATGTTGAATGTAATTTTCTTCCTCTTGACAAATTTCTAAATCTTTCAGTAAATTTAGTGTTGAGGAAGAAGAAATTTCACTTTAGATTTTGGAGGAGAATATTTTAGTTTTGTTTTGTTTTCATAGAAAAGACAGTGGTCAATACATTTAGCCACTTCAAGAATTGTTCCCAAAATACTAGAGCTGTCCGAAAAGTATCCAGCCATGAAATATGAACCATACAGGCATTTATGGCTGGATTTTTGGCAGGCAGCCCTCATATGAGTATTTCTTTCAAGGTCAATTTTTTTTCTTAAGTTTTTAATGGAGACATTCAAATTTTAATAATTATCTTTAATCATGTTTAAATCACTTATATTCCTAATGTTTTTCAACTTTTAACATTGGTGAAGAATATTTGAAAATAGAAGATTAAAAAATACCTTTTGCAATTTAGAAATCTGATTTGCAAAGAGAACTTCTGCCTAAATTTCCAGGTGAATTAACAGTAACCTCCCTTAGATGACATGTCCAAAGTCATAAACTTACTTTAATGTACACATTTAAAATCAGATGTCCCAGATTTGAGATTGTTAATTAATTTAGACACATGCACAATTTAGAACTTCAAGAGGGTTTGCCTGTGGACTTCATAATGCACTGAGTGAGTTAAATTAAAGCACACAGAACATCTAGTCAGTGTACTACTATGTCCGGTGCCAAGGTAGAGCCCCTGCCCTCTGACATCTCTTGGCCTTTGGAGCAACCCATCAGTCCAAGGAAATATCCTTGTTCTAAAGCTGTTAGATGTGTTACTTTTAGTATATTAGTAATTCTTAAGAGAATTATTGCAGATTTGACTAAGTATTTGCAAATAAGATCCTTACCTTTGATCAGTTTTTAATTTTAAAAAAAGGGGTTAAAAAAGAAAATCAAACCTAAATATGTAAATCTCTTAACTAACATAATTTTAAACATAAGTTACATTCATAATATGGACATTTATAATGACTTCATGGTCAATATGGCTGCCACTACCCTTGCAATATGTTATATCTGTTAGGGACCCATGACCTGCATGGATTTTGTGTCTTGTTTAAGGGCAAGCAAACATCAACAACGAAGTGAAAGCTATGTGTGTATTTCTAATGATTTCTATCCTCAGTTCTTCAGTGTAGTTGTACTTAAATCTTCAGTCATTGTATCTATTTTCAGTTTATTATTCTATAGTGTTTTTATATATGATTAACTTTTCATTTTTGTTTTCTTTTAAAACTATATTTAAAGTATGATTTTTCTGAGGACACACACACACTACCACACAATCATTTTAGAATGAAGTAGTATCCATTTAGGAAAATCCATTTTGCTGATAACTTTTTAAGAATGCGTATATTTTCAATATTGAGACACACCCATAGTCCCTAGTGAAAATAAACTTATGGCAGACATACAGTGATTTTTTTCATTAAGCTCTGCTTTTATGATTTGATATTTTATTGAAAATATTAGAATGTATAACATGAGGGAAATTTAAAATAAAATAGTAATGAAATGACAGTTAATTCAGAAATAAAGATCGGCTTAAGATTTTATAAGGAAAATGTATTCATTATTAACTGAAAGGAAGACCCTTGAATATAGGTATTAAAATGGTACAACTTAGTTTCTTCTAGAAAACGTAACCCTTGTAAAATCCTTTTTTTTTTTACAAAAACAAATAACCATAGTGAAGGTAGTTATATAATTTCCGATAGATGTTTAGAAAAAAACAAGCTGTGTCAAGTGTATTTGTAATTAAACTTATGGATTACTTGGGCTTATAGCAAACCTTAATCTAAATTTTCTTCACACGTTGGCTTAAATCTTTTTTCAGATACACTTATGGTTTTGTGACTGTGTGTGTAAATTGCCAATGTCCTTCATCTATTCTTTTTTTTTATGTTGCAGTTTAGCCTAATAAACAGTAATAGCTCAGACCAATTCAATAAATGTATATTGAACATGTGCCTGGTACTTGTGCACTGAAGTTTTAAAATTTGATGTAGTCCCATGTGACTATTTTTTACTTTTATTGTCTGTGATTATGGAACTCTTTTTAATTTTTAAGTTTTATTTACTCTTAAATAAGAGTCGTAATTACTAACTCATGAGGAACAGAAAAACAATTTTAATCAATTTTATTGGCAACCGAGCACTTTTGTCAAAGCTATAATAAATTACTGAAAGGCTCTTGATAAACACAGAAACTAATACTTTTTAGATGATGTAAAGGCATCTTTTGAACGATGTACTAATAATGGTGATTTTTCCTTGAAAAAGAATCCAATTTTTAAAGGATGCATCTCTTAATAAGATCAAGGTCCTAAAAGCTGATATGAATTGATTATTTTTCAGTCTTGGGAATCTTATTTCCTACCCTAAAAGACAATTGGCTTATAAAGTTGTCTGATATATAAGGGCTGCCTGGAAAAAACCCAGCCATAAATGCCTCTATTTTTCATATTATGTGGCTGGATACTTTCCGGACAACCCTCATATACATATACACATATATACACATTATAATCTGGTATATATTAACATGTAGATGTAGTATGTATGTATACATGGGTATATATGTAACCCAGTCTGACATGTAAAGATGATCATTTTTATACGTTTATTATGGAATTCAGACAGCTAGACCAATGTTGAATGTGTATTTTATTTTTAAAGTTTGTCTCTCTTTTATTTTCTCTAACTATAAGCACAATGCTATACCACAGAGCTCTAGAGGTGTTTTCATATTTTCATGGTTTGCTTCAAAATTACAACTGGTTAAAAAAAAAAGTTGAATGTTAAAAAAAAAGTCAAGTGAATGCTTACTTGCTATTTTGAACCAAAATAGACAAATTTCCACCTAACTGGGTGGAGAGGAAATGAGAGAAACACATTCTATGCTGACAGGATTTTTGGTTATTTCTCATGAGTGAAAATAAAGCAACTCAGTTTGTCATAATAAAATTTTATACATAACAGTATTAAAAGTGGTACAGAATGACATTTGATTATTGGCAAGGATGCTTGATAATGACATTAATAACAATACAGCATATTATATATTAAGAGTTAATCAAATGCCAAACACCATGCCCAGCAATTTATGTATATTTCATCATTTAATCATCATCTCTTAGTTACAAATGAAGAAATGGAAGCTTCAGAATAGTGAAACAGTTGCCTGAAATCACATGTCTGGATAATGGTAGAGCTCAGATTCCAGCTCCAGTCCAAACCCAGAAAGGCAGAGAGATGACGTAGGGTCTCATAGCCATTTGGTGGTGGTGTAATAGAAACTCGCATCCGACTCATAGACGATTGAATACATTCAAAATATATTCCCTCATCTTCAAATCAGAAAGTATTTGCTACTACATTAAATTTTCAACCATCTCACTGAGTCCTCCCAATTATATTGATGAGAATGTGCTAGCCCTTGTAGAAGGAAAAGCCAAAAGTGAAAAATGAAAATGAGTGTCAGGAAGTCATTGTGTAAAGGGCTTCCCAGTGATAGCCCTGACTTGTCCCTTCATACTAAATACATTTATCTTTACATTCTTCTATCTAACTTTGGCTCAGAAAACTCAGTGGTCACGGCTTAGAAGACATTACAAAATGTCCTTTATGGGATCCTCACCTCTTCAGTGCTTTTTTTTCATATTTGATGTGAGATTTACTTTATTTGCTAAATTTGTTTTTGATCTGCAATATATTTTTGTTACTTTTGCCTCTTAGTATATATAAAAAACAAAAATTTAAATACGTACCTTGGCATAATAACTTCTTCACAGTTGGCTCAACTATCCTTATCACGCCCAGGTTACAATGTTGTTCAGTTTTAACTACTGTATACCAATATTTATACAAAATTATTTCCTTTCTCCTGTTCATAATTATAGCAAAACACTAGGTATAAAAGAAAAGTTGGAAACCTCTCTCCTTTATATGTAAAAATAGTCATATTTTTCAATACAGGCAATAAAATGTCCAATATATGAACTAGCAAGCAGCACTAGCTCAATTGTTTTAAGTAGACATAATTTAAATAAACCTTCCATTCAACTCATTGGTCATGCTGGCTTTCTTTTTGTATATTTGCATGAAAAACCACAGACTAGCTTAATATTCCAGAAACAACAGATATTTAAGCATAAGACTTCATTTACAATGTTATTATTTAATAACTCATACTATCATAGAACTCTTATTGATGAGACAGAAATTTCTGTATTGGGGTAAATAACACCTTAGAGTTATTTTAGTGACTTGTTTTCTTTCACTTTTACAACTCAAGGTATTTTATCATTATTTTATTAATGTGGTCAATATTTCAGGTATCTTTAATACTCACTGAGAAATAAAACTTTTCAGTACGTGGAGAACAGTTCCAAGGAGATGACCTCAAGGACCTGAAGGTTAATTAATGGCCCAAGATAGCCTGACTCAAAATAAATAGGAATTCAAAAAGGGACGGGGGAGGGGAAGCTGTGTATTTCTTCAGGGTTGCACAGCTAGTTAGATGGATGTATTTTAATACATTTTCTCACAAGGGAGACCGTTTTCCTCCATTGTATGTTGAAGTGTTGTCTCCTGTAATAAAGAATGTTTTTAGCCTTTGCCTAATAAAATTTCCCCAATATCTACTATGAAACCTATCTGGATATTCTTTTTACTTTATAGAGATTTTCCATAATGCAATGTGTGGCTCAGATTTCCCTTTATAAAATAACTAAAAACATGGAAACCCCCCAAATAGCTTACATAACTTGAAAATTGAATGAAAATGACAATATATTAATATATGAGCTTATGTACTCATATGTACATACACACTCGAGTGTATGTGTACAATCTATTTGGAGTAATTTTCTTTTTCTAGTCATTATTTTTATATTATTCTATTATTAATCCTCTTAGCTTGTTGTCAACAAAGGTAATTAACAATAGGATTTCAAAAGCAACACCAAGAAGTATCAGACAGCAAGAAAAGGTGAATGGGAAATGCTATTGTATGAAGAAGGCTACCAGTGACGCAGAAAATGCTTTTCCATAAATTTCTAAATAATGAATGCTCCATTTCTAGCATACTTATATTAGCAGTTTATGAATAATATGCAAATATGCAAAAGATGATTTGCCTAACTCCATTCAGTTACTTCTATAAATGTTTTTTGAAATATTATCACGTAAGAGTATGACAACATAGAGGTATATTACTGATTAAAGCTAACTCATGAAAGGTTTCTTTCTTATTTATTATTTCTCATAGTTTTTCTTTTCTTATTTTGATACTGAATTCCGGGCTTCTTAAACTTAGCACATCATTTTTTCCTGGTAACTTCTTTCTGAACTTCTTTCAATACACAATTACATACCCCACAGGTCCTTCCAAATAGGAGGTAATTGGTTAGACAACAAAATCTTACTGCTTCCTCAGAAAATCTAGAAGCAACACACATTCAGGGGAAATGCCTTTCAGTTTATCTTTAAATTGGAGCAGGGCAGAGGTCATTAGCTGAAAGGAAGTCAAAATGACAAGGACCCTAACAGTTGTAAAGAAAGGTTAAGACAAGTAAATATCTTTCCATGAGACACTTGGACTGTTGTTAGCTACCTGGCACAGACCGTTTTCCATGGAAATAAATTAAAACATCATTGACTTAAATAAAGTAAGGAGAAGGTAGTCTGACTTAATGGAAGTCTTAGTGATAGTCTACTTTTAAAGTGATTTCAGTGTATTGCTTCTAAACCTGCATTCTCTCACATACATTAAAACTAATATATAGGAGCAGCTAAATTAAAAATACAGTTCACAAAAGACTTACATTGAAAAATAGTATCATAAACACAAATACCATTAACAGCCAAATTTTGTTGCTAGATCCTGCCACCCTTGGGAAGATTTTTCTTTTAATTTGGTTTATTATATTTTAGAAATTTTTCTCTTGTAAACATTGTAACAAGTTCCCAATGAATACATTTTCCTCTCTCACTATGGAAGAAATAGCGAGTTTAAATGAAGACGCAGGAGGCAGCAGAGAGATTTCAGGCACTATGGCCTCCATTACAATTTTTGAAATTCAGGGATTTTGAATTTTCTAGTAGGCTTTTCTAGTAGGACATGGCTGAGAAGCAATGTCACCAGGGCCAATGGTAATGGCTGCAGAGACTCTAAATAATCAGAGTAGAATGATTTAAATTCACAGAGGAAGAAAAGTAATTATAACCAAAGGATGCCATCAAAAATGTCTTAGAAATGTATTGTAAGTTCTCCAACTAAAGAACAGTGCCCGATATCCTTGGAGAGATTTTTAGAGTAATGGTAAAGCATTTGCTAGTATATGGTTTTATAGCAATGGTGGTTCTAGCCAATTCTGTGGAACCATGGTAGTTAATAAGGGCTAGTGCTTTAGCAGGATGGATTTGTGGTCCTCGTTTTGCTTACGGCCATTAAGATCACGAGCAGCCTAGTTTCCTTTGATTTAAATAGGATATCATTGATTTGGTTGGTGGTACATTTTTTGTGGCTATGGTTAGCTTAAAATAAGCATTTCAAATATACGTTAGGGAGAGGGAATAACCTATATTGTCCAAAATTTGTTTCCCTTTTGAGACTTTTTATTTTTCAATGACATTTTACATACAATATTACATACTCATCACAGTGCTGAGTCATTTATATAACGTAGTAAATCCTCATTCTGATACATCTGGTTCCCCTCTAACACCATACATAGTTATTACAGTGCTGTTGACTCTATGCCCCATCCTGCACTTTATATCTCTGTGACTACTCGGTGACTATGGATTTGTACTTTGTGATTTCTTCCTCTTTTTTACCTACCCCTCCCATTCTCATCACATCATCCCAACAAATTTAGTACCCACGTGATGCCACACAAAGTTACTGGAAACTTATTGACTATAATCTCATGTTATACTCTATATATCCCTGATGATTGCTTTGTAACAATCAAACTAAACTTCTCCATCCCTTTTCCTCACTTTACCAACTCTCCCATCCTGCCTCCCATCTTAAAGGAGTCCCTCTAACATTCTTTGTAGCACTGAAATAGTGGTAATGATCTCCTTTAGCTTTTCCTTGTCCGAGAAGCTCTTTATCTGTCCTTCAATTTTGACTTTTAGCCTTTCTGGATACATTATTCTTGGTTGTAGATCCTTGGTTTTCATCACATGGACTATTTCCTGCCAGGCCCTTCTGGTCTGCAAAGTTTCTGATGAGAAATCACCTGAGAGTCGAATGCGTATCCCCTTATACGTTACTCCTTGCATTTCTCTTGCTGCTTTTAGAATTTTCTCTTTTTCTTTAACTTTGCCATTTTAATTATGATGTGTCTCGGCGTGTTCCTGTTTGGGATCATCTTGTTTGGGACTCTCCGTGCTTCCTGGGCTTGTATGTCTATTTCCTTCACCAGGATAGAAAATTTTTCAGTCATTATTTCTCCAAATAAGTTCTTGATCCCTTGCTTTTCCTCTGCACCTTCTGGTAGACCTATGATGTGAATTTGTTATGCTTCATGTTGTCCTAAAGGAATCTTAAACCATTCTCATTTTGCAGGGATTCTTCTTTCTATTTGTTGTTCTGATGGGGTGTTTTCTGCTGACATTTCTTGCAAATCACTGCTTTGTGCTTCTACTTCATCTAATTTGGTGGGTTTTTTATTTCATTCTTCATTTCAGTTCATGTAATCTTTATTTCTGCCTGGTCCTTTATGATGGTGTGTATGTCTTCCTTTATGCTTGCTTTTTTTCTGTCAATATTATCATTAAGTCCCTGAGCATGTTTATAATCGTGGCTTTGAGCTCTGTTTCTGATGGGTCATTTGTCTCTCTCTCTTTTATTTTGATTGTTTGTTGTTTAGATTTATTTTGAGCTCTTTTTCTCTGGTTTCTCCTTCTGGCAGGCTCTCTGTTTGTATTCTCCTCTTTAACCAGAAACTTGCTGCTGCAGTTTCTTTGGTGTTCGCTGCTGATACTTGGCAGGCAGCAGTCTTGCGGGGAGAGGCATTCAGGCGTTTGTTTTCTTCTAGGTACTGCTGCGGAGCTACGCAGGTCTGTTCTTGGTTTTCCCTGAGCAAAAGTCTCAGAGCACACCAATGCAGGTCTGTGCCAGCCTGGGCCTGTGGACTTAGATATTTTCCAAGAAAGGCTGCAACGAGGGTGGGGCTGGCTGCTCACAGGAGAAAGTGCCTCTGGCTTTGGCAGAGTTGGGTGAGTTGGAGTGCCGGTGAGTCAGCAGGGTGGAGCGAATAAAGCTCAACAGACCAATCAGGTTCAGATTTGGCCCTGTCGGGGCGGGCACAACACAGGAAAGATGGCACCTACCAGCCAGCTGTGTGGGAGGAGGGCGCATCCAGGAAAAATGGTGACTGTCCTTCAGCCCTCCAAAGCCACACACCTCACACTTCCCCCTGACCCCCACAAGCCTCCAGTGCCCCCATCCCTCTGCCGGGACCCAGGGTGAGTACCTGAGAGTCCCTGAGTCTGCGCGGGCACTTTAAGGGGATGTCTGGCTTTGCCCGAGTCCCTGTCCCTAACTGACAGTCAGAGTCCCCACTGTTCTTCACAATCAGAGGGTGCAGGGCTCCTCTTCCCAGTGCCAGTGCTCTGGGCTGGGGGTTCGGGTGTGGGGCTGGGGTCCCTCGCTCCTCTGGGGGCACCTCCACGGCTGAAATACCGCCCCCGATTCTCTACAGCCACCAGAGGTTTGGCTCCTTTGGCGTCGGCACCCTCTGGCCAGCCTCACCGTGGCCGCCTTCTTTTCTGTACCCTCAGTTATAAAGCTTCTGTTCAGCTAGACTTCAGATGGATCTCCAGCTTGGTTGTTTAGTAATTTAGTTGTGATTTTAATGTGATAAGGGAATGAAGCAGGCACCGTGTTTACCTGCTCTGCCATCTTGGATCTCCCAAAGTTTATTAAGAAAAGGAATCACATTCTTGCATGTGTCACATAAGGGAGGACACGAATTCCATTATAATGTGTTTAAGGCATTCTTACATGGGTAGTTTTGTTATGTTAAATCAAGATTTATTGACATCTAACAGTGGCATTCCATCAAATGGCTGGAGCATCCTTGAGAAAGTTACAGAAGCAGTGACTGGAATGAGGACCCAGGCGTGCTAAGCAGCCCTGCCCATTGCATTCCTGCCTGCACATTGTTGCCTGTTGCTCAATGTTTTCTGCAAGAGCTCCCTTATCTGATGGTAACTGAGGAGTTTTTCTTTTCACACTTTATATTCTAGAAGCCTAGATGTGAAGTGCTTTTTAGTTTTTAAGTGAACAGAGGAAGGAAACGTTATTGGCAACCGTATGCCAAGATGCAGAGGCTGCGATTTGCAGTTATGAAACTCAGACATTTGCACATCCTCTCCCAGAACTGTTCATAGATTGTATGATAAAAATATTGGGGCATTTTATTTTTGTGTTGACCAGAAAATGACATCTTTCATCTTTGAGTCTCCTTTGCAGATTAAGGCTGAAAAGGTGGCTGTGAGCATTACGTTTTAGCCAGTCCGTCTCTTAGGGAACAAAATTCCCTCCAGACATTTATTTCTATACTGTTAGGAGATGTCCACATCAGGTTCTCATCTTCACCTAGAGCCCTTTTTGTGTTCTGGAAGGGAGAAAGCACCTTCTTTCTCTTTTCACCAAGGTCAAATTGCTGAAGCACCACTCATGCAAAAACTGTTCCTGTAATATGCATTATGCATGTATTTCTTCCTGGACAAGGGACAATTGTAATTATTTAGAGAAAAACTGCTCTTTAAAGTTTAACAAAGGTAGGATAATGAAACAATTTTGCAAACAAGACATAGAGTACATTACTTTAATAGCATATTTTGGTATTGTACCTTTTCCTTTCCTATTGAAAGAACACACAATGAAACATACAGATGATGCGTTATAGAATTGTATACTTAAAATCAATATAATTTTATTAACCAACTTGAAACTGATCTAATTTTATTAACCAATGTCACCCCGATACATTTAATAAAGTTTATAAAGACAAAAAAAGCTATGTCAGGTTTCATAATACAGTTGTTTAATGTCCTGTAGGGAATTTGCCTGTCCTCACTCATAGAAAAGACATTTTTACATGTGATCGTGTACCATGTAATTATACTTTTCTACTACGGAATTACAGGGAAAACACACACACACACACACACACACACACACACACACACATACACAAACTGATATTATTACATATTTCTTTAATGCATATTTATCTCAATTACTCTTGCAGAATTCTCCTATCTTGGATAATTCTGAGAAAAATGCTAATTTTGTTTGGTTTACAATACTTACACATGTGTACAAGGTCTTATCTGTGAATGGAACCTATATAATTAATGGTGGGGGAAAATTGTTTGAGATAGGACTTCTAGGCGATCTGAGAAATGGGCAAACAATTCAGATCAGTTTGTGGACACAAACTCATTTTTTTGCATAGTCGGGTTATCTTTTGTTTCCTGATAGAAAAAAAAATCTCTGCAATGTCATAATTTAATATATCCCAATTAATGCTAGCAGGAGATGATCAAGCACTTGGATTTGTTTTTGTAAAATTTCTCTAATGAGTTTGTTAGTTAACTTTGTATAGCTCTTTCTGATTGTGTATTAATTTTACTACCAAGGAGTAGAGCGACTGAAGTGAACAGAAACTAAATTATATGCAGATTTTCCCATGGGCTATTAATAACCTGTTACTGTGAGAAAGAAGGAGTTGCTTGGTGGTTTCTGGCTTGGTAGTATTTGGCTTATAGGTTTACGGAGGGAAACACAGGCTACCTCTGACGTGAATGCTGATCTCGAAACTGCTTTTTAACATAAATATCTTTTGGTTGTTTCCAGATTTGTCTTTGATTAGTATTTTAACACGTATGCATCCCCCAGTCTTACTCTGTGCGTTATACATGACAGTCCTTTAGAATGGATCATGTTCTAAATAGAATTATATCAAATGTGCTAATATATCCATGCTAGAGGGAAGTCACATTAACACAGTCCGCAGCAGTAAGAGACCAAACCGTCAGGATTGCTGCTGCAGGGTAAGCCATCTTGATTCCAAGGAGGTTACACGAACTAGACACACCAGAGAGGCCATGAAAGAGTGTAACCAGAAGAGAACAGTTAGTGCAACACAGTGTGAGGGGGAGACAGTGCACTTTGCAGCAAGCATGTCTTGTGTTGCAATCCTGGGTCTGTCACTCACTTGTCCTGAGGCCTCTTAAACTCTTAAGTCTTGAGCTCCTCCTTTGTGAGGAGCATCAATAACATCTATCTCCTGAGGTCAATGGTGAGCTTTAGATGAGACAGAATATTTTAGGTCCATGCTCGGTATGGTAATGGCAGGTTGAAAATGAATGAAGAAATTGCTTCCATAAGCACACACAAAGGGAAAAGACTGAATGACTTTAGAATTTCCAGACTGTGTTTTCTGAAATATCAGTCAGAGAGAGAGTCTCTGGTTTGATGAGCTTTGGAAACTGCATTCTATGTACGTTCGGAGATACCCAATGTACATTATGGAATTAATGGCTCTGATAAGTCCTGTAACAAAGCAATTTATTTATGTCACTTAACCTGACATTAAAAAAAAAATGACCATGACTTTTTAAAAATGTTACTGTTCTAGTGAACATACTTTTTGAAACACTGACCAAGAACATTAGCTTCTCCCATTCTAGTCTTTAGGTAATGCATAGCAGAAGTAATAAACGATCTCTCTTAACTTTTTTGTGGCCTGTAAGAGAAAGAAGATTTGGTTCTAAGTTTGTGTAGCTTAGATCAAGTTTGGCATCCTCATTCATCTCTGTTTAAAGAGACTTTGTGGGCCACAAAAAGTGAATGGAGATCTGATTAGTAGCTAACATTTTCTCAACAGGTGTGTCTAAGTTTGGTTGGTTGTTGGGCTCACACATTAAAAAAAGGGCACTTAAAGCATCTGGAACTGACAGGCTAGTATCTTTTGCAAGCGTTTTATAAAAGTACCTCTTTATATTTTCTTAACAAAGAAAGTGCATCATTTGCATACTGGCAAATAATGAATTTTCTGTCTTTTTTTGGGGAAAAACAATCCTACATTCTAGCTAAATATTTGCAGAGAAAGACAATAGCCATATTCACTAGCTAATGATAAATACATTTTCAATGTGATGTTTTGTATACTAATTTCAGGGAGAACTTTTTAATTCTTGTATTGTGGCAGAATAGATCCAGTAGACTCTCTATTAACAGGAACTCAAGCAACCAACACTTGTAAGCAATAGGATAAAAAAACCAGCTGCTTGAGAGTGCTGGCTGCTTGAGTTTTGGTTAATGGAGAGTCTACTTGTATTGATCAGGCATCTACTAATCTTCGTGGGTGCTAGGTAACTGAGAGTCTACTGTACATACCATATAAACTAATTTATTTTTAAGTATTAGCTGAGAATGAAAACTAGATCAACTTAGATATTACTAAAGCTCTGGGACCCACAGGAAACAATAAATGGTGATCAGGGTCATTTTTGACACTTACTTGTTAAAAGGACAGATAATCAACTCAAACAAAAATATCTTTATTTCTAGTTTTCTATTAGTTTACAGCAACATTTTTCCCTAATAGTTAGAATTCTGAGCTACATTTATTACAATTGACATTATTCTTTGATTATTATGTATAGAAAAAAAACCCTTGAATGGAAGAATAAATTAAATGTAAGACTTTTAATTGAATTATTGAGTAAACAAAATGCTATTTATATCTTAAGGTCACCATAGCTTTATAGGATTGTGTGGTATATCTTTTTCAACTAAATACTCAATATTAGAAAAGAATGTGACATAATTTTTAAAGACAAAAGGTAAGCAAGCATACTCTCTACTGCCATAGGGAGGAGAGAGAAGGAGAAAACGGAGAAAGAATAGATGCTTTTTAGTCCAGCAGCAACACAAATTGATCTGTTGTCCAGTAGGGGCTGCTGAGAGAGCAGATAGGCTGCTGCTTCTAGCTACATGTTTCATGTCTTCAAGGCCACTTTAATGTCTGCCGTTGAAATACCCTCTTCATGTATTCCTGAAGTGACCCAGCCTCTGATATCTATGCTAACAAAATTGAATGCATAGAATTAAAGAATCACTAAATAAGTTACTTGCATCTTGTCATTTGCCTTGAAACGACATTTTATAAAGCACATTTAAAATGTTGCCGTGCATTAGTGAGGAGAACTCATAACTGCGTTTCCAAACAGAATCAAAGTGTTGTGAAATTGTTTTTAAACACAGATTTAGAGAATGAAATTGAGGGTAGTAAACTACTAGCCAACTAAAGCAAAACCAGCTGGAATGTTGGTAACCAATTGCACACACAGGATCCAAGCAAAACATCTTGAATTGCTAGGACCATAGTAAATTACAGTTTTCACATTTGTATTTTGCAAGTGAAAACAGCACTCTAAGGCAAGCTTGTGAAATACAGACCAAATGATGACATTTTTAATTCACCCACACCTATAATGACCTGCTGCATTGTTTGACAAATTGGATAACTGAGGTTGTAGAGAAAAGGCCAAGGAACAGACCCTCTATGGCCAAAATGCAACTGTCCATGGGAGAAAATGGGGAGACGGCAGAGTTAATTGTCACCTAGACTCTAATGAATGTGCTGATTTCTCCGCCTCCCAGGATGACCCATGTGACATTCACCTGACACCCAAAGGGCCGTTATCTCATTTTCTTCAAAATTAATTTTCTCTCTTTAACATAATGAGATAAAAGGATGAATGGGGTTAGTGTCCTGGGAGTGTTCAGAGGGCAAGAAGTGGTCAAGAGCTGGTTTATCTCCAAACTTCATTAGCCCATTAGATAACTGACGTAGGGGACCACAATTAACTTAAAGAATGAGAGACTTCTAAGGAATGAAAGTCAGTCCTCGCAGTAATGGAACTTGGCCTCTTGCTTCCAAAAGGAGATTCACAAATCCCCTGTGTGGAGCGGGGCACTCCTGGATGGAGAGGATGGGCTGATTTATTTCTCTGGGGTGTCCTGGAGTGTATCTGCCCTCATTGACTCCCTTGATCTTGACATCAGTCACTTTGGAGTCAAGATAGTGAAAACTACATTAAAGAGGCCCCTCCAGTTTATGCAAATGGTACTTTATCTTCAAAGAAGCAATATCCTTGGGAGAGTTTCTTTGCTATTTAAAAGTATTAATAGAAGAAAATGTGTTTGATAGTTCCTCCCTTCTACTACTCATTTTCTCTAATTTGCATCGACATGAAGGTGACATTTTGTTTCTATTTTGTTAAAGCCCTTAGCTTTCTCGTGGTCTTCTACAAGGAAGTTTAACTGCATTTTGTTTGAAGGTCGCTTTATGGAATTAGCAAAGACATAAGTGAGGCATCAGCATTAGTCTAAACAAAGTCACACACTTCAGTGCATCTTGAGACTGGATCTCTTGAGCCAAGATGATTGGAAGAAACTCAGTCTTGCAACTGAACAGGTGTCCCTTAGGGTGATAGGGCAAAAACGATGGCACTATTAGCAATTACATCCCCAGATGTACCTTGGGCTACCACTCAAATTAGAGAAGAGCCATGTTATGTCTGTATGTGGGCTTTGGGGGGAAGGAACACAAGATAATGCACGTGGAGGAAATCTTGGAATTATGGGGGAGCTCTGTGCTTCCCTGTCTTTTCTGCCATGCTATTTACCGTATAATGTGCACATAAAAGTTGCATCAAGAGATGAGGATTGTGTTTACACAGCGCAGTCCATGTTTACTCTATGACACGTAATAGATTGATTTTTGGAAGAGCATGTGCTTCCCTGGAGATACACAGAAGGAGCCTGCTACAAAGTCCAGCGACACTTTCGATGACCAGAAAGGGACTTAAGAGAGCAATGGCGAAAGACTGAATAGACAGTGTGCTCGATAATCTCTCCCTGGTGTTTTCGAACTGCTACCAGCATTTGAGATACAGGATTTAGTTTGACCTTGATGTCAGGTTTGTGTTCCTTAGCGTTCTGAGTTTAGAATGAATGGGTGGTTTGTGACTATCCAACAGAAGCTTATCCTCACCTGAACTTTCTTTAACAACAACCAAAAGAAAAAGGAGAAAAAGCTCACGACCTTAGGAATTGTCCCTTTCCTTAAAAAACAAAAAACCCCCCCCACAAACCAGGAGCTAAAGGAGAGCTCCGTTTTCTCACATTTCTGTGTTCTCTTGCTAGTGTTTTGCATATACTTAAATGGGGCGATGTCTCTGTCACTATTTCACAGGTGACTTCTTTGCTGAGCGTGCTCAAACTCTTCCTTCATTTTTGAAAGTCACAGTCTGTACCATCTTTTGTCATAAAACTATGCTGCTTTATGTAACACATAGTTCAAGTGAGATAGGGTGCTTTAGCTTTTAATATCATTTTTGTCTTTTCCTTAGTATTTTCAATTGGATAGTAACCCTTCCCTGGATACATTTATTCAGTACTCCGAAGTTATAATGTCTTTAAGTCAAACAGGCTTTTACTCCAAACTAATCACTAAAACAGATTGGCTGTGACATTATAGTGAAGTTATCTTAAGTTTTACCACAAAACATAAAACTATAATATTAAAGTTGCATAATGATGTAACTATATAGTACTTATATGTTGTGATTACCCCGTAGTGTAGTAGAACCTACGTATTACGTAGTCATATTGTAGCTACATAACCACATTGACCTGAGGTCCTTCTGGTTGTTCCCTGAATGAGGAATTGTGTGGCCACACAATTGTAGGTGGTAGTCACAGCATTTCACAACCGTTTGGCACAGACAGTGATCCAACAGAGCAGAGCGTGATACAAACCGTCACTACCTGCTCAGTGAACATCACCAGCCTCGGGCAAGAGATACGATCACGGCATGTTGGTTGGAGTTACCATTCTTCCCACAAGCAAACAAAAGCAACTCCTTGAGGAGAAATGAATAAAAGAAAAGCAGGCAGTCTCTTTACTAGTGAAGACACAAAGGCACGTTTTTAGAGTTGGGCTAAGAATACGAGATGCCCACAGAGTGCGTGCGAAGTCCCACGTCCTGAACGGGGAGAAACCTCCTAAAGGCGGCCTGGCGTGGCCCCTCAGCAGCAGGGAGTCCTGCTGCGGCTTCTCGGCGACCGTGTCAACGTCCTAACCCGTGGGAGACGGATCACTGGCGTTTCCCACTCACTTAGGTGCTCCCTCCTCTTTTAGTTTTTAATCCGAAGGAGAACACCATCTTTGCAGAAAGTTGGCAAAAACAGACAAGTAGGTGAAACATCACCCAGAATCCCACCACCCCATAGTAAGCACTGTTAACATTTTTGCACGTTTCCTTCTAGACTCTTTGTCTCTCCCTCAAATCACCTTGCTGTTTTGCAGAGATGGCAAATATTGCTTCCTTTGGCTAACAAAAAATTTTAGTTAAAAATGCTGCCCCTCTCCATCTCCTTTCTGTTGCAGTGCCACAATATTAACACTAAAGAGGTTAATCTTTTAGACACTGATTTTCCTAATGTGTTTAGATGGCTCTTATCTGTCCCCCCATTCACCAAGTTAGGCTCGGTCTTCATAGGACCTGGGAGGAAATTCCTCTCAGGGATCTTGGTGTGACCCAAGAGTTCAGAGTTCAAGCGTTCCTTTCCCTGGTTCGAAATGGAAGTAAACAGATTTTTTTGCATGTTCATCGCTGCCAACATTTTCAAGGTAGGGCTGGATATCACATGGTGAGTGTGGCCAGTGTAAAAGCCTTGTCTTAAAAAAAAGAATTTTGGAGGTAGTCATGGAAGTGCGTGATGACCCCTAAACACTTCATGAGTCAGTGATATCATGAATAATGCCAAAATCAGTCCCACCAGGAAAAGATGCGTGAACAAAAGTGAACGGATTATGAAATCATGGGAGGAGGAGGGAAACTTACCCCTTATCATAAATGCAGATTATAACCCTGGGAAAATGTCACTGAATACGTTAAAAATGTTTTGATCAGACATTATATATGCTTAGGAATTGATGATAATGTAAGTAAGCCCTTTACTCCTCCTCTCCCTCTCTACGGAATGACTAAATAAACTTTATTTTCAAGTTGAAAGGACCTCTCTAAAATTCCTCATTCTTAATGCTCTAAAACACCCGGGTTCAGAAAATTAAATTACACCATTTTTATCTGTTCGTGATCAGCTCTGTTTCCTCCTTTGCCTTGTGTTTACTTTCCTGCAGTAGCTGACATCAAAATGTTTTCTGGAATGCTGGGACTAAATAGGTTATGCTTAACTCAATATCTAATACAAATAGCCCTGGGGAGCTTCAGCGACACAATCATAAAAGCTATAGTTTCTTTTAATAGCTTGCCACACTTTGCTGATATAGTATTTCTCTAATCACCAATCTTTATGTGCCTTCCTGACCTTGGAGCTCTCAGCCCAAATGGCTTTGTGGTATCAAAGGCCTGTGTCATTGGAAGAGTGAATGGCTTTCATTTTTCCCCTTGAAACTTCCGGTTCCTGGCATCTGTAAAGAATTACTCCAAGAGTGGTGTTTCGCTGCCTTGCGGCCACTGCCCTATCCAATGGAAGTGACTTTTCCCAGAAAGGTCACAGTGGTCATTAATAGGTAGATATTGCGTTCAGGGAGGAGACAATTCTGATTTCTCTTTTTCGTTTGTTTGTTTGTTTGTTTCTGTTACAATAGTCATCATTTTGCATCACATTAGTTGTTAAGAATCCAAGTCACATTTTGTGTGCAAAATATATTTCAGCAATCAAGGGTATACACTCTGTCATGTAGTTAAGGCTGCAAAGGTTAGCAATAAGCTTCATAAAGTCATCCTATCTTTTGGGAAAAAGTAAATCCCCCATTTACACCTTGGGGGGATTACTTTCTGACAATGCCCATGAATTCATCTTCAGAATCTCTTGCTCTCTGGGACCTAAAAAGCACCCACAAGTTTGGCACTGGAGTAATTCGGGCATCTCACATCTGCAGATTCTGTCCCGTAATTGTCAACTAGGGCAACCACTGAGACCCTGGACTTTTGATTCTCGCCTTATTTTAAACTGCATTTTGCAATACCACCATGTGTTAAGTATTCTTAAACTTAAAAGTTAATAGCAGGGGATTGTATAGATGCATTTCTAGGGTATTGGCTTAAATCGGAACTCTGGGTAATAGATAGCATTTTCCAACCATTCCAATGATTAAGTTGCTTTTAAATAATTTTTTTATCTTCTCTGGGCATTAGAATCTTAAAAAGAGAGATAGGGCAGGAGGGGGCCAGAAGTAATGTAGAAAACTAGAGAGAACTGTGAAAAAATTTGATATGTTTCCAATGAGGGTTTCTTAGTGCAAGGAAGAAGGGTGTATTTTTAAAAAATCAATGTAGAAGAATATGATTACAAAATTTAGAAGTAGTTGTATGGCATGCAATTTCATCTATCACTCTATTTAGTTATACAAAATGTGTATATACTTTTACTACTGTAATGAACACCCACTCCTAGGAATGTCCATTGTCCATAATTTAATCTATATTTTTTTATTTTTCCCATAAATAGTTCTTAGAATATTATTTTATATATATTAGATATTCCCCCATTGATTTCCAGTTTACATTAAATTATTTTTATATACTTTAATACCACTGAGGATTGAAACCTGAAAATAAAATTTTTCTCTAATTTCACAAAGTCCCTTACTATTAGGGTACATTTTCTTTAAAGTCTTTATTGTTGTTTATTTTATATATAAAATATATAGAATTCTTACAAAATTGAATTCATTAAGTTTACAGTCTCATACAGTGGTTTGTTTTTTCTGTATATATTTTAGCATTGTTCCATGATACTAAATATTTTTCCAAACCATGTTTTCCTGGAATAGCCAGAATAACTTAAAATTCATACCAATTTAATAAACTCTAACAGGTATATATTAAAATGGCACATGTCTGTCTTAGAAAAGAATATCTACTCAAGAAAACAGGTCTCATAGATGATGGTGATAAAGTAACGGGCAAGCTTGTCCTGGCACTAGAAGCTTCAAGAAGAAAAAGATGTCTCCTTTTTGGAGAGCTAATAGTTGTGAAAGTTCTGAAGTCTTAGAGCAGTTAGGGTTTTTGAATGTTCCCTCTCTTGCACAACCTTATGTGTGTGAATGCGTGTACGTGAGAGAGAGAGAGAGAGAGAGAGGGAGAGAGAGAGAGAGGGAGAGAGAGAGAGAGGGAAGAGGGAGTTTTTGAAGTCTTTGGATTTGTGTGAGACACACAGGAGTCTTATGAATGAGCTGCCTTGTCTTTATTAAGCTGACATCCCCTGAAACCCCTGCATGTCCCCTGAAGCCTTTTGCATAAAGATTGGTGACAGCAGGATTGTCTTTCTCGAATGTAGTTTCCTGACAGCAACTGAAATAGCGAATCTGTTCATCAAGATGACATCAGGAGTGGGGCTGTCTTTTCGTGCATTAGTAACAGCTTTCAATCACTTTATGCCCTAACTGGATTTATATTTAGAGTTTTGGAGGAATGGTATTGAGTTAGTTACCTTTTGCTCTGTAACAAACCAGCTTAAAACACGGAGGCTTAAAATGATAAACATGTACGGTATGTCTTCTTTACCTGCTGATCAGCTGGTGGTTCTGCCCTCGGCCAGCTCAGGTAGGGCTGAATGGTCTAGGACAGCCACTGTCACATGTCTGGCAGAGCTGGCATGGCTGAGGATGCTGGGGCCCTCTCGCTATGTGGTCTCTCATTTTCCAGGGGGCTAGCCCTGGCGTGCTCATATTCATGCAGCGTGGTACAAGGGCTCTCAGTAGCCAGAAGGGGCATGCCCCAATGGGCAAGAACTTTTCAAGTGTCTGTTTCTGTCACACTTGCAATTTATTATCTCGTCGGTCAAAGCGAATCACAGGGCCAAGCTCAGAGTCACCATGGGAGGGGAAGGCTTAAAGGCATGTGTATTGGAAGGAATGATTAACGGGGACCCTTACAGCTACATGATGCCATCACCATCTCTCTAATTTCTCAAATCCATATCAATTAGGCAAGTTAAAGAACCTAATTTTCAAATTTTAATGATTGTTAACTTTATTAAATGTTACATGTATTAAAACAATGTTTCTGCAAAATTCATATCACAGTCCATAAGCCTGAATATAAGAGAAACTTGTTCTGTAAAAGTGGCATGACGTAGTGTTGTTTCCTCTTTAAGCAAAAACAAAGCAAATGAAACAAAAACCCCCAACCCTGTGATTAGTTACATTTTTTTCTAGCTTCAGCCTAGCATGCTAGCCATTCGAGATATTTAGGAGGATAATGAATGCGTGTGCTTTAACACAACTGTGACCTGGCATGCCAAAAAGGCATTTTTCATTCTCTTATTAATCACAAAAATGTATTCTATTGTGCCATCTGTTTTAAAAAATAACAATATACTGTGCACCGATACTATGAAACAACAGATTAATATTTACATGTCCTTTTAGATGAAGGCAGTTTAAGGATACATCATTTTATTAGCAGCTCTTAGACAATATATATACACATGGTGTATGTTTTGCCTCACGTAAAATGCAATGCTATTTCAGATGCTTGATTTTTTAAAATAAGAATCCATTACAAATTTTGCTCCCAACTTGGGAAGATAGAACCCTGGGCAATTTGTCAATAAAGGCACCTCTCAATAACATGCCTAGTTTATGTATGAATTAGATAGGGAACATCTATTAAATTGCAAAGACATTCTGGATTCCCACAGACCGGTGATATCCCATAGATATGGTTTCCTACAAATCCATCTGCACAGTGTAGCAGCGGTTCTCAACCTGTGGGTCGCGACCCCTAGGAACTGTATTAAAGGGCTGCGGCATTGAGAGCTGCTGGGAGAGAAGCATGAATACTGAAGCCAGACCTGGGTTACGGTGCTGGCTCTTAATTACTGTGAAACCTTGAGCAAAATCCTCCCATTTTCTCTGTGTCCATAGGGATTGAAGTGGTGTTAAATGCTCACAGGGTGTGTAGGAAGTCTCAGTGTTGGTTGCCTTTTCCCCCTTCTTTTCACTTGTTTTGTTACTATTTACTTCGACTACTAAAAGCAGTTGAAACCTTCCTGATAAGTTGCACGCTTGGCAGTCTGGGAGCAAAGAAGAGACTGAAATTGTGTTTCTGGTTTAGTTGGAATGCGGCTGGCCCAGGGAAAGGCACAGGCTGTTAGCACCATCTGTCCAGGGTTGTTTCCTCCTCGCTCCAATTTTGCTGTGACTGCTTTTTCAGAGACCTGATCATGTCCTTGCGTGCTGCTAATGGGATTGCTCTGCCTGCCACTAGTGCTGTTATTCCTTCAAGGAAAAGGCACCGGGGGGCCATGATGAGAAAGAACTTAAAACGCAAAGGCCAAACCTTAAGTGAGCTCATGGATGCCCTGGCGCTTGCAGCACCTCCAGAAATTAGATGGGTGAGCAAAATGAAAAGTCAGCAGCTGGCGTGCTGCCTGCTGGGCCTCACCATTTCTGTGACTCAAGTGTGTTTTTGCCAAGCATTCGATGGCTTCATTTGCCAGTGGGTCAGAATCAAAAACACTTCAGGACAACCATAAGGCTACCCTGAGAGAACCCAGGGACAACCTAATTAGGAATAAAGAGGTGAGATGGAGAAGAGGGTGCATCTGGGTAACTTCACAGGGTGAAGTCCCCACATGGGCGGTGGCAGCCCGGAACTCTGCATAGTAACAAACCTGTCACAAATCAAGGACAACTCCATGGAACAATTAGAATTAACATTTCACTCTGACATTTATCAGAAATCTCTTTGCAACGAAAAGCATGGTTTTGTCCTAACACTGAGTAAGCCGCTGCCTCTCTTTACGCCTCTCTTCGTAAGTTGTGTACGTCTGGTGGCAAGGTGCACAAAGTTACGTCCTTTGAAACCCTCTCATCCCCTGCGAGTCCGAAGCTTAACCATTTGAATGACAATGACATATTTTGAAATCCACCCATACTATATGAATCCTACACTTATTTCATTTGAATGACAAATGCAGTAGGAATTTAAGAAAATATTTAACATTTTATGGTCGATGACATCTGTTTCAATGACCTCTTCTTCAAAACCTGTTTCATTTTACTCTTCCCTGAGACTCGCTAAACTGAATCAAAGAAAACTTGATATTCCACATATATAATTTTTCCTTAATAAAAGAAACACAATTCTGATTTTCTAATGTCCGTTAAATATAAAACAACACTTTAAATGCTTTATTTCTGAACAGAAGCTCAGAGGAAACTAAAACCTGAAAAGCATTGCAGTATTTTGAAAGCCGTAATGGAATTTCATCCCTGACTTCCTATTTCCATCACATTGTTACAGATATTCATAAATCAGGAATACACGGTTTCCTCAAATTAATTAATTTTTGAAATAAATAAAATACATCAAGTCACCGTGAGGGTGGAAGTCCATTGTCAGATGCCCAGTTATGGCAAATGAATAACTGAGCTTTAAGAAGACATTAGAGCAAATCAGTATTTGCATGTCTCTGTCTGAGTCTCTTGCTCAGTCTTTCCCATAGAGACACAAACCAGTGGGTCCCCAATTCCACCTTTTTAACATCATCCAGGGTTTTAAGACGTGGTGAGCTAATGGATAAAATACTATAGCATATTTACGAGGGATTCCATGTCGAAAGAGTTGGGGAAGAAACAAGGCAATGAGATGAGCAGACAAGTCTGAAAAAGAAAAAAGGAGCAAAACACACTGTGACATTCCCTCTCCCGGACCCCACTCTCCTCCTGGGCAGTGTTAGAGTCCTGCTTCTCCCTCCAGACAGAACAATACGAGTGTGATCAGGAGGTGCGCCCCCAGGGCCTCCCCTTTCTCCACAACACGGGCATCCACTTAATCCATTATTCATTTTAGCCACTTCCTTGTGCACGTTCCCACAAGCAGATCCCAGGCCAAGTCCTGACCTTGTCCGCTGGACTGATGTGGCAAGGGGAGGCGGGTGACCCGGAGCAAAGCAGTATCAAAAACAGCCCTTCAAATCAAGAAGCATACCCTGTTACCATGCAGGTGTCGTCTGTTAAATCCTCTGGCGAGCCCAGGGGTGTCCTCGCTGTCATTAGAGCCCAGTGGCACCTGTGCTGTCTGCCTAGCCTGCCTGCAAGCACAGCTTAGCAAGATTTAACTTGCCACCCACAGAAAAAGGGAATCTTTGAGTCCCAGAGGTGCAGCTCTGGATGCTGCCTCTTCTTGAGCTCACGCTCTTCCCCCTCCATGAGTAGTTGACCCTGGAAGGGTTTGGACTTTTCTTATTTAGAAATACAAGATGGATTGTGAGCTCTTCCTCACCTTTTGTGACTTTAAGCTTCAGCATTCGTCCATGTATTACATAAAGCTTTATTGCAATCCATTTTTCCTTCACATTTTTAAAGAACTGGTTCTAAGTACTTAATTCAATTTGTGGGACTGAATTCTCCTTGCATGACTGACACATTCTCATGGACAGCCACACACAGCCTTGGGGGACAATTGGACATTCTCCAAGGACATTCTCATTTGCTTTTACCTTGATATTTTATTCCTTTTAGTTACTTCAAAATGGGACAAAAATAGGATTGGAGCAAGTATAAAGTCAGGAATTTGCTCATAGTCTAAACATATCAATGACTTCAATAGCTGATGAAACACCCTAAATCTAAATTTCAACATCCGGGCAGCAGGAGAGGTGTTCTCTTGAATAAACATAGATTGGGTAATAAATTTTTTTGAAAAAGTCCTATAGTCTACCTATGTCTAGCAGTTTAATACTAAACTACAGTATAATAAATTAGGACAGAGGGGAAAGAGGAATAAAATAACAATTACCATTGGTTAAAAAAAATAATTTCAACATTGTACAGGAAATGAAATACTTTTTTTTAATTGATACAGAGAAATGGATAGATCAGCATTGTCTAATAGAAATATAATGCAGTCCACATATGTGATTTTATATTTTCTAGTAGTCACTTTAAAAGATAAAAGAGAAACAGGTAAAATTGTTTTAATAATATTTTTTATTTTATCCAATACATTTCACCCAATTAATACATTTAATATATTGTCAGGGCTCGTGATAAAATAATTTGGTGAGAACCTGTGTTTAAAGATATTACAAAATATTTCATAGTTTACTTACTTATTTTACTATAGGAGTCAAGATCCTTTAACATGCTAAAGGTTGTGGAAGCACAAGCATTGGATAGAACAGGGGTTCCCAACCTCAGCACTGTTGACGTTCCAAAATGTCAGCTCAATAATTCTTTGTTCTGGGGGGTTCTCCTGTGCATTTTAGTGTTTTAGCAACATCTCTCCCTTCTACTTATAGATGACAGGCAGTAGCACCTCCCCACCGCCACTCCCTCACCAGCTGGGACAACCAAAAATTCTGTAGACACTGCCAAATGTCCTATGGTATCCCAAATTCACCCCCATTGAGAATAACTGGGATGCTGTATGAAGCACGACTCTCTCATTTGCTCATATCTGCTTATTTAAATGGGTTTGCATCTTGTATTCCATCTGAATCCATATCTCCATGTTTATTAAATGAATTGAATTGAATTATAATTGACTTTTGAAAAAAATGGGGATTAGGGGCACTGGTCCCTGTGCAATACAATATCTGCTTATGACTTTGGACTCCTCCAAAACTTAACTACAGTCTCTCAGTATCCTTAGGGGGATTGGATACAGGACTTCTCATGGATATTGAACTCCACAGACACTCATGTCCCTTATATAAAACCATGTAGAACAATGCATATAGTCAGCCCTATGCACCCACAGATTCCCCACCACAGATCAAAAATAAATTTTGATCCACAGTTGGTTCAATCCCCATATACAGAAGGTCTACTGTAAGTTTATTTTTTAAAAATCTGCATATAAGTGGACCTGCACAGTTCAAACTCAGGTGTTCAACTGTCAACTGTACTTTAAAACATTTTAGCCTTCTAGGCATTATAACATATTTCACTGGAGCAAAGCATGAACCTGTACTCAGTAGCTGTGTGAAATCTATAGTTGAAAGAATAATCTCATTGAATTCTGGGCAGACTTGTGTCATTGAAGACTTAAATCCTGACTCATTTGTTTGAAAGAAACCATTCCCAGTTTTCCCAGTGTGGTTAGGAAATCTCCCATTCCTCTTGCCTTTGTGCCAACCAGGTCTTTTGTTCACAAATAGTAAAAGATATAGCACCTCTGAAAGTTTTCCGTTTTTGCTTTCCTCTCCCTGAATAGTAATAAAATTCCCAAACTGCCACAGCAAACCTGACCAGTTCATTTGTACAGTTAAGTTTCCATATGCTTGCTGATTGCCTGTCGGACTCATTTCTTTCCTCCAAAACTGTAAGCTGCTTGAGGTTAAGGACTTGGTTGATTTTTAACACCTATCATGGATCAAGGAAACTTGTTAGTAATATATGCCTGATGATGGACATGAACAGTGGAATGTTTTATAAAAACAATAACCTATTCCTATTATTTTTTATTTTTCCAAGTTTTAATTTGACCCATTGCTTCATTGGGTGTCATTTACATGCTGGACACTGGGCTGGGTGCTGGGCAAAAAGTCTATAGTTTTTAGCATAGTGGTTCTCAGCTCAGAGGGATTTTTATGTCTAGGGGGATTTGACAATGAGGTCAGGCAATTTTTATTATAACAACTAGGGTGCTGTTGACATCTAGCTCACAGAGGTGAATGGTGCTGCTAAGCATCCTGCCATACACAGAACAGAGCCCCACCACCAAGAATTGCCTGGCCCCAAATATCAGCAGTGCTCAGGCTGAGAAACCCTGCAAAGAGAAAGACAAGTCACCACTAATTTAAATTAAAAGTGATATATGTCATGGTAAGAGTCAGGTATAGGATGTCCTAAGAGCTTGGGAAAGGACTCATAATCCAGAATGCATGACTGAGAGATAGGAAAGGCTCCCCGGAGGAGATAAGCCAGGCTGGGTGTCCAGGTTGGAAACCAGGGAAGGATGAGCTATTGGTCACTGCCCCCCACCCGAAAGGAAGTGTGGGAACACAGCCGAGAGCTAGGGACGCAGCCCCAGGAAAGCCAGCTCTCAAAGGCAAGGCCAGGAAGAAGAACACGCGAAGGGATGGTAGGGGGGAATGAGACGGTGGGGAGCAGGGAGATGGAGTCTTCCTAAAGGAAATGGGAGCCGGAGTAGATTGTTTTAAGTAGAGAATCATTGCCTCAGAGAAGCTGAGTGAGATAAACCAGAAAAGTTTTTCTAACATTGTGAAAGAGTTTTCGGTAACTTTAACAAGGTGTCTCAAGTGAAGGAGGTAGAAGATAGATTGTCTTAGGCAGAGAAGTGAATGGGAGGAGAGAAAAAGTACGAATTTATCTTCAGGAAACATGTTTATGGTCATTTATAGAAGAGAAAAATTGAAAACAGTCTAATAAAGAATGTCTTTAAATTTTTACACATAGAATGTCGTAATATACAAGCAATAGCAGACATGTTTGTGAGGGGTTATTAAAACTAGGGAAAAAATGGTCACAGTAAATGAAAAAAAAGATGCAAACCTTTATGCAATACAACAACCAAGTCATTTTTATAGGCAGGGAAAAACTAAACTAAATAAACAAAACCAAGAAATTCACAGTTGCCAGCCCTGGGTGGTGCATATTATGGGCAATAATTTTTTTTTCTTTGAAAATCTTTAGTCTCCCAATGGTCTAAAATGAGCACCTATAACTTTTGAATTAGAGGAATTTTTTTTTTTTTAAGAAGTTTGGCTGAGAAGGAAAAGAGAAAGTTTTGGCAGTAACTTGGTAAGAATACAAGGAGGGGAAAGGCGTGTGTGCGCGTGTGCGTGTGTGTGTGTGTGAGTGTGTGTGTGAGAGAGTGTGTGAGTGTGTGTGTGTGAGTGTGTGTGAGTGTGTGTGTGAGTGTGTGTGTGAGAGTGTGTGTGCATGTGCGTGTGTGTGTGAGAGTGTGTGTGTGTGCGTGTGTGTGAGAGTGTGTGTGAGTGTGTGTGTGTGAGTGTGTGTGAGTGTGTGTGTGAGTGTGT
>PVJL010002669.1:0-186360 GCA_004026885.1 Lyroderma lyra
GACTGAAGAGGCGTTGTTTTCCCCATTGTATATTTTTCACTTTTTTGTCAAAAATGGTCTGTTCATATATTTGTGGGTTTATTTCTGAGTTTTCAATTCCGTTCCATTGGTCTGTGTGTCTGGTTTTCTGCCAATACTAAGCTGTTTTGATTATTAACGCTTTGTAGTATAGATTGAAATTGGGGAGTGTGATGTATTCTGTCTATTCTTGACCCTTTAAATTTCCGAGTAAACTTCAGAATGAGATTATAACTTCCATGTAAAACTTTATCTAAATTTTTATTGGAATATTAAATTTACAGTTAATTTGAGGAGAGTTAATATTATATAATATTAAATTTTCATGCTATATTTTCAAAATTACTTAGATCATCTTTAATGTTTTTCAATAAATGTCTCTTCATAAACATACATTTTTAAAACGTTAAACACTTTTAAAATAGAATTAAATTATAATTAATATACAAAAAACTGCACATATTTAATGTATACAATTTGATGAGGTTGGACATATTCATACACTTTTTAATGAAACTATTGTCACGATCAAGGTAATGGACATTTCTATCACCTCCACGTTTCTTGTTCCCCTTTACTCTTGGTTTTGTTTCTGTGGTAAGAACACGAGACCTCCCTTCCTAGCAAAATTTTTAAGTGCACAATACAGAATTGTTATCTCTAAGAACTATGTCGCATTGCATATCTCTAGAACTTTATCTTGTATAACTGAAACTTTGTATCCATGGAGCAACAACTCCCCACTCTCCTCTGCCCCCAGCCCTTAGCAATCACCATTCTGTTATCTGCTTTCATGAGTTTGACTATTTTAGATTCCTCATATAAGTGAAATATTGCAGTAATTATCTTTCAGTGATTGACTTATTTCACTTAGTATAGTGTCCTTCAGAGATTCACCCATGTTGTCACATGTGGCAGGATGTTCTTCTTTTTTAAGGCTGAATAATATTCTACTATAAGTATAACATATACCACAATTCCTTTATTTATTTATCCATCAGTGGGCATTTAGACTGTTTCCGTATCTTGGCTATTTTGAATAATGCTCCAATGAACATGGAAGTACAGATAGGTTCTTACAATCCTGATTTAAACTCGTTCGGATAATTACCCAAAAGTGAAACGACCAGATCATATGTCAATTCTATTTTTAATTTTTTGAACAAACTCCATACTGTTTTCCATAGTGGCTGCACCATTTATGTCTTCACCAACAGGGGACAAGGGTTCCATTGATCCCACATGCCTGCCAACGTTTGTTACCTTTTGTTACTTTGTTTTAGTATTTGGGAATACCAATCCTAACAAGTGTGAGGTGATATTGCATTGTGGCTTTGATTTGAATTTCTCTGATGATTGAGCACCTTTCCATATACCCTGTTGGCCATTTGTAGGTCTTCTTCGGTGAAATAGCTTTTCAAGTTCTTTGTCCTTTTAAAAATTGGGTTATTTGCGACTGAGTTGGAGTTTTTTTTAACATATTTTGGATATTAACTTCTTATTAGATATATGGTTTGCACATATTTTTTTCTACTCTATATGTTTCATTTCTTTTGCTGTGCTGAAGCTTTTTGGTTTGGTGTAGTCTCCCTTATTAATTTTTGCTTGTATTGCTTATATTTTGGTGTTATATCCAAGAAATCATTGCCTAGACTAATGTCAAGAAGATTTCCCCCTATGTTTTCTTCTAGAAGTTTTACAATTTCAGGTCTTCATTTAAGTCTTTAATCCATTTTGAGTTACTTTTTGTATATAGTATCAGATAAAAATCTAATCATTTGTTTTTCTTGCTATTGTAAATAGTGAGATTATAAATTGATAAAAAATTTTTTGGAAAACAATGTGACACTACCCTACAAAGTAGAAGAAGCACATATCTAGGACTAAGCAATTTCAGTCTTAAGTATATACCCAAGTTTCCCATGAGCTCCAGGAGACCTATAAAAGCATCATTGTTCATAATAATAAAAACATGAACAGTATAGTAGATAAAATATTATGGCATATTCACTGAAATAGTACAGAATATACCACATTATAGTCAATGAAAAAAAGCAAAAGAAGAAGAAAAAATATGGTATGAGTCTTTTGGTATAAAATTGAAGGACAGGAAATATTAGATAATATATTGCTTAGGGATACATGAACACATAATATGATTAAAAGAAAGGCAAGGAAATGATCAACATTTAACTCAGTAAAATAGGTACCTGGAAAAGGGAGGGAATGAGGTTGCCATTGGGGACACACTGGCAGCTTCGAAATACTAGTCATTTTCTATTTCTTAAGGTAACTAGAGGGTAAGGTGTGTCTTATTATTTTAAAAATATACATACACGTGTATGAATGCTGTACATACATTTATAGCTTATATGCTTTTGATGCATGCTATAATTTATCATCAAATATTAATAAAAATTTAATTAAAAATTTCAATGATTAAAAATTTGGTTTTGGTCATTCAAACAGTATTTTTATGGTTTTTATGACAGCTCATTAATGTGTTAGCATCTCAAGCGTGTATTCTGGGTCTGAGCTTCTTCTTATCTTTGTGTACGGTGAAGTAATAAGCTAACGCCTGTAATGTGCTTTTATAGCCCTTTGCCTGTGTATTATAAGTTTTTGAAATTCACATTTTCTGATGGATCTAAGAAAGAGGGCCCTCCTGCAGACCTGGGTCCAGCCCTTGTGGCACCACCGAGCTGTGGACAAAGTGTGTCACTGCAACACAGCGTGGAAAATAAGGTCTGTTGACCCAGGCTTATGGCTGGAGAACCTCCCTTAGCTCAACCAACAAATGAAAATGGAGTGACAACAAACAAAAAAAAAAAAGGAAAAAGTGGGATAAGTGACAAATTTTGTGATTCTCCTTTCATTTCCATGATTTACTCTTGTCCTTCATTCTTCCTTTTCTGTTTAAAAGCACTGTAAACAGTAACTTATATTTTCCCACAGGCCCACAGGACGGTTTCATAGGCTGGGTTGCGTGAAAGCTTCTTGCTCAAGAAAACATTCCAGGCCTCAGTCATTTGAAAATCCCTTTATGATTTTTGACATGTCCATTTATCACACGTCCAGTTGTATGTGTAGTATTTTTCTTTAAATTTAGTTTAATTTGACTTGCTGTTGCTACCTTTACCTCCGTCTAAGAAATAATATTATCTAGACCATGCCTTGGATGTGCTATTTCTATTTTACCTAATATTCATGAAAACAGACTCGTAACTACAACCATTTTTAAAAATTGGTCCATGTATCGCTTTTGGCCAGAAGTCATTCTGGGTATGTCTGTGTCCTACACTTTGCAAAAGTCTAATCAAGTTGAGAAAGATTAGAAAAGAAAAGCCCACCTCTCTGGCACCCCCTCTGGCCCAGCAGTCCTTGTCCCGCAGAGGGGCGAGCCGCAGCGCCTGCCAGGCTGTCGGTCGCCCCCTTTGTCTGAAGAATGTCCCCCATTTGGATTCGTTTTCTGCCTTTTCTTTGGGATTGCCATCTTTCTGTGGCCCGGAGCACGAGGAAGGGGGTAAATTTATGCCCTGGGAAAGCAGCGCCCCCGCAGCTGCAAGCCAGCCGGTCGGCCAAGATAAAGTAGCTGAGCGGAATGAACAGGCCGGTGCTCGGCCCGGAAAGGCCTCGGCCAACGCATGGGGGCGCGTGTGGCTGGTTAAAAGTGGGTTGTCAGGCTCCCCATCAGCATCCTGCCAATAGCCGAGTGACAGCAGGCCCCATAGTCTTCTGTGACAATCCAATTCACATGTCTCCTCAGGGATCGTCCACCATTCGGACTTAATTTACTCAAATTCCCCCCATCTTTCTGGCTGGGGCGTTCTTGGTGCATTAAACACGGCTTTTTTCTCAATGGCATGGAGCATCTCTGATGCAGTTTGATTAAAGAACTGTTTGTTCCCCCTCTTCCTTTTAGCTGCTCTTCAAGGTCAGATGGTTTAGATATTTGCAGAGGGCTGCCACTGCCTCTTAGTTCCACACATGTGTGTGTGACGCCATTGGCAGGGGCCTCCAGGCGCGTGGCTGAGTCCATTAAGATTTACTGAAGCCTGAAAGGGAGAATCAATGTTTCATTTACATCAGAGGGCTGGGCATCCCATCACATCCTGCTGGAAACAGGCTGGACAACATCTTAATACTAATCAGCTCACTCCGACCCTGAATTCTACGGATTGGTATTTTGAAAACCAACAGTATTAGCTCTGGTTCCCCCCACGCCACCCCCATCCCCAGCTCCTCTCAGGCAGCCATCTGCCCCCTTGCCAGACTGTACAATTTGACACTCTTGTTCAGCGACTTCTCACTCATTAAACTGATCAAGATACAAAACTTGTTAGTTAATTTTTCATGCACTTGGGGGATCTGGTTGCATATTTTAATGATCTGCTCTCAGAATGTGCTGATCAAACTGCATATTTGGTTGATGTGCCGTGACATACCCTTAACCACAGCGTTGCTTGCGCAGGGTCCTGGGTGACGTGAGCTGCATCCGGGACGCGTGGAGCCGATGCTGTGTGCGCTAATTGAGCTGTGCAGCTCTGCGGAGGCGTTGATGTGCTCTTTACTGATTGATCTGAATAATAAATCTTTGGAATTTTCATATTAATATTTCGTACCCCAGGGCTCAGATGGTATCAAAACCAATATTTACTAGAATAGCACTTACGCTCGTTAGAACTCAGAGCACTTTTCTCATTTGCTTAAGGTTTGGTCATGAAAACTGGGCTGTCCCCCTCCCCCACACACACACACACTCACACACATACCCACAAAAATGAGATAAACAAAGAAAACAGGGAGTAATTCTAGACAAGGTCAAACAGAAAGATGACAGCGATCTTTAGCTACACCCTCTGGATCCTGTCGATACTGAAGGCCTAGAATTGACTCTATGCATTTGGAAAATAAATTTTCCAACCTTGTCTCTGCTCCAAGTCACTGACTCCAAAATAACTCCTTCAGGCAGAGTAGATGTTCAAGGTGCCTTGCCAATAAGGAGGCAGAGAACTGGGCTGCTTGGGCCTTTGTCAGAAAGTCAGGAGATACGAGTTCTTATCCAGACCTTAAACTTTGTTGTCACATGACTGTTAGGAAATAAATCAGGGTCTCTAGACCTCATTTTCCAATCCATATTTTTAAGAAGAGGTGGGAGATGCCATGGCCACCTTCAATTCTAAATTCTATAAAGTAGAAAGAGCCAGCTCATGGGCTTTTAAAAACATCTCCATGAAAAGAAAATATTTTAAATTATAGACAGATAGATTTTTGCTTTAATGTACTACCAACACACAACAGTAATAAAAATTAGAAAAATTAAAATTAAATTGGGGCTTAAGAATACTGAGGTTGTCTTCTCAGTATTCAATAAGATAGCATAAATAAACATGATTTTCCGTATACCTTAAATGAAGACTTTTGATAGATAGTCTATATGAATCTATAAAGGGCCAAATAGTAAATAATTTTGTCTTTGCAGCCCACACTGTCTCTCTCAGAGCTACTCAACTCTTCCATTGTGGTGGGAAGGCCACCACAGAAGATGTATAAACTGATGGGCATGACTGTGTACCAATAAAGTTTTATTTACAAAATCAAGCTGATGGCCAGATTTGGCCCAAGGGCAGTAGTTTTAACTGTTGGTCTAGAACATTATTCTATTATCTTTCGGTCCACTCCTCTATGAAATGAAAATATGTTAGTACTAGACTGACTGGACCTATCATTTTAAATGGAACAGAAAACAATGATACTGTCTCATTTCAAACAGTTCCTATGGTCAGTCTAGTCTTGCCGGGCTAAATTCAAGGTGTCAGTAGTCTGACCATACGTACCATTTGAAACAGGATAATACCATTGTTTTCTGTCCTGTTCAAAATGGTATGTCTGGTCAGCCTGGTTAGTACCTACATTGTGAGCTTGTTAGGAGAATTAAATGAGTTAAATAGCATTTAGTATTCAAGTACTTAAAACTATGAAAGTACTATAAAACCTAGTTAATACTTAAAACATGGTAAGTACCATAAAAATGTTAGCTACTTTTGTTATTAGTGATTATTTAGATTGCATAACTTATTTAATTCATTGTCTTGATCATTCAACTAATACTTACTAAGGCTCTAGTATTTGAAATTTGCTGTCTGTGGGATTTCAGTGGGGACCTAATCAACCAGAGCCCCACAGGATAGTGGGGGTCCAAGGTGAGAAAATAGATGATTACACATCATGATAACTTCTATAGAAAGGCAGGCTTAGAAGCACATAGTAGAGACCTCCAACTGAGACATGGGACACTAGACCAAGCTTCCAGAAGGGACTGATAAATAAGCTGAAAGATGAAAAACCAGCAGGACTCAGCCAGTCAAAGAGAATAATGAGGAATGGGACTTGGTGCATAATGGGAAAGGTGGAGGAAGAATGATTCATCAGAGGAAAAGGCCTGGGAGAGGTTAAGGATTATGGTGTGGGTGGGAAGCAGTGAGGCAAGAAGCTACACAGGTAAGCAGAACCCCATGTGCCATCTTAAAGATTGAGGCTGATCCTAAAACTGGTTGAAGCAGAGGAATGACAGGGTCAGATCTGTGCTTTAGATAGAATCCTCAGACAGCACACGAAGAATGGATTGGAGATGTAAAGCTGGTGCTAAGAGAAAGCAGAATCATGTGCACAGGAGGAAGGGAGTATCACAAAAGAGGATGATCAGCCATTTGAAACTTTCTAGAGAAGTTAGGAAAGAGAAGAGTTGAAGACAGCTCATCAATACCCTCAAGAAACCATTGCAGTTGAATGATGAGAGCCAGCCTAGATAGTAAAGAAGATAGTCACTGGGAATATGCATGGAGGTCTATTTCAAGAAGTTTGAAAGAGAAGTAGAAATTGAATGGTAGATAGGTAGAATTTGGAAGCATTTAGGCATGGGGAAGAAGGCATGAAGAGAGCAACTGGGAAAGGGACAGAAAGAAGATAACAGATGAAGCAGGGTACCAGACAAGTCTTTGAGGGACAGGATCCAGAGCATAATGTAAGATCAGCCTTGGCAGAAAGAAAGGGCCACATGCCCCTGAGACAATGAAAAAATGTTTGCAATGAAAACAAAAACTGGTTTGTGTGGACAAAGGAGAGCCAAGAAATATTATCTTAGTTCTTCTTCCAATGCAAAGAGTGGAATATGATTTGTTGAAAGTGAGAAGTAGTGGCACTGGGTCTGGGACCCCATGGGCAGAGGAATAGGTCTGACCCAGACCCCATGGGAAATGTGAGGAAACCATAAAAAATGAATAAAGAATTTGAAAGAGGCCTTGAGGTCCCAGGTCAGACTTGGAGAGCACAAATACATGATGGACTCTAACGGCACTACTTGGGGACTTTCCCCTGGAATGCTTGTCAGCCCAGATCAAGAAAAGGCAGCCCAGAGGTGTGGACAGATGATATGGGAGTTGCACAAAACCAGGGAGGAGAGGGATGGTGGGTGCTAGAGAGAGTGCTGTGGAGACAGTAAAAGAATGACTGAGGCAAGTAAAGCCATAAGGATGACATGGATGTAGAGAAAGTCACAGAAACCTAATGTCAGTGATTAGACTCGTTAAGCTGGTTTTGTTTCATTTTACAACCATCCACTAGATTGAATTAATTTCCAAAGTTTACCAAGCTATCATTTTGTGATATGAGAAGACAAGAGAAACTTACCCCTTATAGTCATTAAAGAGAGGAAAAAGGCAGGTACCTTCCAAATGTTAGTTAATTAAAATGATAACTATTTCACAATAGCTGCATTTAAAATGCAGCTTGTGAACACTCTCGTTGCATGAGCGAGATGGGCAGAGCCGTCCATCAGCCATCTTTCTAAATGAGAGCCTCTAGCCTGGTGCTAGGCCCTCAGACCCAAAGTACACACTGACCAGCCTCCCTCTTTCCAGCTGTAGATTCTTAATAGCACTAGTGCTTCTTGACATTTTCAAATTCCTGAATTTTTGGCAGCATGTTTGAGGGAATTAAAAGGCAAACACTTTTTTTCAAAAAGTTTCAGAAAACTTCCTATCATTACCCTGCTCTTCTGTTGTTTGTCCACTGGCACCATGTCGCTGCCTGAGCAGAAGTGGTTAGTGCTCCCAGAATGTTCTCTTGTGTCCTCCTAAAGTACAACTTTTCTGGGTTCCAGTAAACTTGTGTCTGTCCTGAGGCCCTGGCTTCTCATTTCTGCCTTTGCTTGTCACTCACAACAAGTTGACCCCTGCTCATGCCACCCACCCACCCACTTCCCATCCCTGACTGACCTTACCTCAACTGCAGTAAAAACAAATTGGTCACACTGCTCTGTATGGGCCTGGACACATCTGGTGATGCATGCAAGACAGATGAGCAAGTGGAACCTGATTTACCATCACTGGTGTATCTTTAAGAAAGGTTAAAAAATCTTCAAACTCTCAACTTCCGTTGAGCCATAGAGCTTCCTCTGTAGTCAGTGAATGTCTGTATCTCAAAGCCATTTTGAAAAATAGAAATGCCAGTGTCTTTCCATGATTTTACACGTACACACTGACAGGCCAGAGTGATAGTTATTTTAGTACAGCCGTTACTATACTAAAAATATTTCCTAGTCATTATTTCATTTGCTTCTCACAACAACCTGGATCTACAACTACAACCAACACCTAATAGAGCACTGTTATGATTGTTTTATAGATGAGGTGACTGAACTCAGAGAATAGCAAAATGACTCCCTAAAGTCACACAGCTACTAACAGAGCTGAGATCTGCACTCAGGCAGGCTGAGTTCAGAGACAACATACTCCTCTATCATTTTACAATTCATCCAGTGGCTTTTTCATTTATAATTCATCATAAATGATTCAAGTTTTCTAGAACATAAGACTGCAAGCTTAATTGCCCCAGGCTCTCCTTTCCACCCGGCTACACTCATTTCCTTATTTGATGAAGTGCCTGCTTCCTTACACAGCTCTTTACAAAATGTGGTCAACAAGCATTTTATTCTTTGCCTCCTCAGGCCTTCCCCGGCGCCCCCTCAATTCTCTCGTGCTGGGCACAATACCGGTTCCTCTGCAACGTTTGTTACTCACATCTGCCACAAGGGGGCACATTCTGACCATAAAGCTTTTGATGTTCCTGCCAGTCTGCTGAAATACAACCAGCGTCGCCCTAATGCTTTCATTCTGTTATAAGAAATGGCTTTATTCAAGCCACACTCCTCATTGTTATTTCATGGAGGGGGACCCACAGTAAAAGAGGAAACCATATAATTTTTGTGGACTGTTTCTCCATAATTCATTCACTGGATTTCTGTGTTATGTTGTATGGAATCCATTAAGCAGGATATTGAAGCTTATGAATGGAGACCTAGTAATTCCTCTTTAATAAACATGAGTCACTTTTATTTCTTAAACTTTATTAGGCACTTACTCAAAACATTACTCAAAAATGCTTGTTAATAATGTGAATGATGATTTTGATTCCGTTTGCATTATTAGTATTTCTAAAGGCCTAAAATACAAAGTCTGGACTATTCTTAAAGGCTGAGAAAATGGCTGGCACTTGAATGTAAATCTTGGTGCCTGAGTTTAATTCCATTTTGACACTTCTCACCGAACCTTGTAAGGAAGGTAGTGGCTGCTACCACAGGGGCCTTTTTGTATAGAAGAGGAAGTACCGGAGGAGACCTACGTAGAACCTTAGAAGGGGTCATATATGAGGAACAGGGCTGGTCTGTTTTGATTCCCTGTTGGCTGCACTAGTCACCAAGCTATCACAAAGAGCAAAGAAATATAAGTGCATTTTTCGCTTTACAGTAAATCTTACCTTGTCCTCCCTACCTGCCAGACCTGTCAGTGTTGGGATCCCACTTAGTTCTGTGGCCCTCTTTTGTTACCCATCACATTTTTCCCTAATCAAGCTCATCCATTGTCATGACTTTGAACACCATTTGTAGAGTGATGACTCTCGAACTTATATCTCCCCAGACCTCTCCTCTGAACCACCGACTCATATCTAAACGCCTTTTTAACAGCACTGTGGATGGCTTCTTGCCATATCAAACTGAAAAAGTCTAAATGGAATAATTGTTTTCCCGCCACAGCCCCCAAAGGACATCACCACACTCCCAGCATCACGTTTCCCCCAGTTTCAGGGCCTGTTGTCTACCCGGTTACTAAAACTAGACACCTGGGCATTGTCCTAACACCCACCCTTGCCTTTTCTCAAACTGAAATGCGTCAGCCACTCCTCTTGATTCTGTAGCTAAAACACACTATACATTTTTCTACTGTTTCCTTCCCATGCCATGTTGCATTTCAGTTCCAGATCCCGTCGTCTCCAGCCTGGACCACTGTGGGAGCCTCTCACGGGACCCTCTCACAGGACCCCCACTCCCATGCTTGTTCCTCTCCCCAATAATCCAGTTCCTGCACAGCAGCCTGATGAACCTTCTTAAGATAGAAACTTGCCTCTGACTTCTCTTGCTTGAAACACATCAGTGGCTTCTAATTGCACATAAAGTAAAATTCCAACTCTTCCTCATGGCCCACAAGACTCTGTAACCTTTCCAACCTTATCCCAGTCTTCCCTCCGGCCAGAGGGCCTTCTGTGGGGTGCAGGGCGGGCCAGGCTCTCTCACGCCTCAGGGCCCTGGTGCGGGCTGTTCCTCAGACCTTTCCTGACCATCCCAGGTAGGTGGGCCCTCCTGCTTATTCTTAGCACCCTATTTATCTCCTTCCTAACACTTTTCACAGCCTATCATTATTAATTTATTTGCTCGCTTGTTTATTAATATTAGCTCTTTACCCAACTATCCCTTAACCTGGTTCAGTCAATAAAATCCACTGTCCATAAATAGTTGTGCAAAAATACAACTATTGAAATAATTCATGTTTACTTACAGATTCCCATTCTACCGAGGCAGATAAATTTAATCGGAGTCCACATGGTTGCTGATCCACTTCCCTGAGGTGGCAGCTAGGTTGTCAGAGGATTATGTGGGTGCCTCCTCAAGATCTCTTTGTGCTCTGTCTACACTGACACCTGCCAGAACACCTATTGTCCTTCCAAGCCTCTGTCAGGGGTTCACAAAGACCATCAGAGTTGCATCCTTTTCCTAATCCCAAGGCCCTTCCACCCAGTGGCTCTCACCACCGTTTCTATCAGATGTAAAACACACCACTGTGCAGTTCCCACACCATCCTGGGTCCCAGCAGTCTGGGCCGCTGGCCGAAGCTGGTCTGCTGAGCTCAGTCTGATGCTGCAGACACATGCCTACCTAGACATAGGCACGAGGCCCCTTTCCCAGGACCCATCGCCACTTGCACTTATGACCTTCTCCCAAATCCCCCAGTCCTCTCAGTTCAGAGAATCTTCTCCTTGAAGGAGCAGAGGGAGGGATAGATAGAAAACTTGCTCTTATTTTTGAGGTTTTTCTCTCAAATAAGTTGGCTACATGGAGTCCTTGTGTTTCTTTGAGGGCCTAAGGTTTTGAATTCACAGCAAAGGAAACCGTTTGCTCTCTGCTTTCTGTTTTTACATCACTTCCTTGAGTCTATGAACCCAGAAAAAGCTAACTGGCTGAATTGGAGGAAAGAACCAAAAAAAGAATGTGGGGGAAATTTTTTTTGGTAGGGGAAAATTTTTTTAATTAGTAGTTCAAAACCATTTCTCCATCACACTAGTATTGTGCTTGGTACACCGTTTATGTATAATAGGTTTTTGTAAATTTAAAAATAATAACAAATGAATGACTAAATGAATATATGCTCAGCGTTGTCAGAAAACTGCAGTTAGGTAAGTAACGAGGCCAAACCACAGACCAGGAGGTGGAGGTCCTACTCCTTACCCTCCTGCTGGGTGTTTGATCCCTTACAGCTCACTTAATTATTCCATTTCAAGCCTTCACGAGAGAGTATTGTGGTTGATATGATTGACAGATGAAGATAACCACTTTGCAGAGTTCTCTGAGCTTCTTATAACAAAATATAAGAATGCAGTGGTATATATTCTTTACAGAAATCAGTTTATTATACTATCTTCTCCACAAGCAAAATACTTGCCAGGATTCCTCCATGAAATTGTTTTATAATCTCTTTTATAAGACAATGCAAACTTTGAGTTTGCATTCATAGGTTTACTCAGAATTTAGATTCTTCCAAAAGTAATTCAAATGGGGGAAAAGAAAAGATATTCCTCATTATATGACTCCCTTGTCACTGACATATAGAAAAAAGCCAAAGGAGTTGAAGAGAAATAATATGGCATTAATCATGAAGATATATTTATAAAACATATTTGTGCACTGTAAGCTTGTGCCTGTGCATTTATGCATCAGTTTGCTCATCTATAAAATGGGATTAATAATAAGAATACCTACTTCAAGGGCTCATTCTGAGGACTAAATGAGAAAGTTTATAAACTCCTTACCTATTACCAGGTCCAATAAATGTTAAATTTTATTATTATTTCATAACAAAGCAACAAGCTTCTTCACCACTTATCTACTGCAGCATATATTCATTTAGTCATTCATGTAAGTAAACATGAATTATTTCAACAGTTGTATTTTTGCACAACTATTTAAAGACAGTGGATTTTATTGACTGAATCAGGTTAGGGGATAGTTGGGTAAATAGCTAATATTAATAACGAGTGAGCAAATAAATGAATAATGATAGTGAACAAATCATTCAAAATTAGTGTTGTAGAACAGTGAGTGGTTGCATTACGTTAACAGATTCTGTGAACTGGGAACACAGAAAGGCCCAGTGGAGATAGCTTGCTTTTGCTCCATAATGGCTAAAGACTCAGCTGCGAAGCCCAGAGGGTTTGGAGTGACTCAATCGCTGGGGTCGAGAGTCATCAGAAGGCTGGTTCACTCAGATATGGGACAGTCAATGCTGGTCATCAGTTGATGCTATAGGCAAAGTCACCCACACATGGTTACTCCATTCCTCATGATGGTGGCTGGATCCCCAGAATGAGCATCCCAGGAAAGGCAAGTGCAAGTTGTGTCATCTTTGCTGACTTGGCCTTGGAAGTCAAATAGCATCACGTATTTCTACCAGAGTCCCAGGCCCGCCAAGGTTCAAAGGGCAGTAATGTAGACATCCCCTCTCAATTGGAAATGTTAACCTCACATCATAAGAAAAGGAGGTAAGAAGGGAAATCATGTGGCTACCTCAGAAAATACAAACTGCCACAGCTTCTGACTTGACAAATGTTGGGACATGAGCTACTTGTCATTTTTGAACATAATTGTGTCTTTGTAAATGATAAGTAATTTAATAGGCATGATTTATAGGATTAAAAAACTTTCTGTCTATGGAACTCCAATCATCATCATCATCATCATCTTCTTCTTCATCATCTAGCAAGAGAGACAAGGAATAAAAGAACCCGTAGGATCTACCAAATTGATAATAACATAAACTCCACAAGAGTTCACTGCCCACAAGACATGACTACAAAAATGCTACTACACTGGGAGAACCACTATAGACAGACGGCCCGGTCAGGACCATGTAGGGTTCTGAGCAGCCCAGAGTTGGTGGTCAGCAATCCTACAACTAAAGAGGTGAGGTTATGCTCCCCTCCAGAAGAGTGCTCCTGCTGCTGGGCTGAGAAGCAGAGGAGCACATTCCCTAGGGCAGGGCAGCTGAGGAAGCCAACTGGGGGAGACAGAAGACAGGCCTTTGAAAGGAAGTAGAATATTCCAGGTGGGGATATTTTTGCTGTGGAAATGGTCTGTCCAAGGCAGTTTTTCTTCTAGATAAAGAAATCTGATTCCAAGACGTTTGGAATCTTAGGCCAGCAACCCCTACTCCCCCAAAAAACCAATAGAAGTGAAATAAGAACTAATATACAACTACCAACTATTAAAATTTTACTCAGAATATTTTTCCAAAAAGGAACCATATCTAAAATTCTTACCTATTCTCCCCATCATTTCCTAGAGGAAACGATGTTTTCATACGCCATCTCCACCTCCACTCCCACCCCACTTCCAGCAAGAGATGACAGATACTTTGGACCATCATTATCCCAGAGTAAGAGCCAATTCTCTAAACTGAATGCAGTTTCGTGAACCACTTCCTACGTAGTCCGCACCTCTCTCATTTTGGTTTGGACCAGTGAAAACTATTTTATGCATCTGTGTGGGATCAACAATTGGCATTTGAGAGCCATTAATTTCCAGGTTCCAACTCCCCTGAGGGGATTGGAGCTACAGCACCAGGCTTTCTGGTGGAACGAGTTGTCTATACTGGGTCTCCTTCCCTCACCTGCCCTTTATCCTTCACAAAAGGGCCTCCTTCCACTCCCATCACTTCACTGAAAATGGTCTCAGTAAGGTCCCTGGTGACTTCCTACTGACCCAAAGGAGTGGACACTGCTCAGACATCTTTCTTCATGTCACCAGCTTGGGAAACTGTTGATCATTCCTATCATTCTTTTATTTTTTTCTGTAGGATTGTTACACTTTGCCCCAGAGAATTAGGTTCTGCTTTTTCTCACGTTTCACACACAACTGAGCCAGACAAGATTTTAGCTACAAAATGTTAACAATAATAAGATTGATAGATGCTTTGTATGAAAAAATGTTGGAAGAAGTCTTTTTTTTTCTTTTTCTTTTCTTTTTTTTTTTTTTGGTGTAATAATACATATGTAACACTGCCAAATACAAATGATTTAGGAAAATGGATATTTATTTCTTTTTAGGATAGTCAGACTAGGGTACAATCAAGTTTTACCTTTAATTACTTATAATGAGAAAAACAGACTCCCAAATGGTTTTATCCAAACCCTAGAGGATGATTATTTTTTCCTTGCAGCTTACTAAATTGAATTTAACTACAAAATTAAAAAGAATTTTCAAGTTCTGAAGGCACTAAAAGCAATTATTTATTGGCAGTATTTTTTTATCCTTATTTCTGTAAAGATAGCATTACAACTCTCACATCTCCATTTTAGTTCTTATATTTATGTCTAAAATGTATGTTTGTAGCTGAAACATTATTTTCCATAATACTGACATGTAAGAGGTTTTTTCTTTTTTTTTTTGTATTGTACATTTTAGAGTTTAGCTCTATCATGGGGATAAAAATTGGCCTTTTCCTCTTCTTAAAAACTTTGGAGCTTTAAGAGCTAAACCATTAACTAAGCAAAATATTGAACAAAAACTTACCCTCAATACTAAACTAAAAGTTTATTCATTTAAGTTTTAGAAACATTTCTAAGATTCAAATAACCTCTTATAGAGCCTCGCACAGAGTAGGTACTCAATATTTATTGAGTTAAATTCTTCAAACAGATGCTATAATATCTAATATTTTTATTTGTATTTTTCATTTGTTACTTTTCAATCTTCTTTGTATTCAAGTTATTTGTATGTATTTCATACCACTAATGATCCAGTTAGTTTCTTAAGGTAGGAATCATGTTTTCTATATCTTTATCTACTTTATAGCACCTAGCACAGTTCCTTTCATGTTGCAAATGTTCAATAAATATTTATACTGATGAGGAAAATGGCTAAATACAGAACCTTAGGAAAACCTACAGCAAGCTTCAAACTGGCCAAATGTTAAAAAAATTGTCTTTGAAATCAGGATGAGACAGGAAAACCTGCTACTACCACTTGTTTTCAGTATTGATCACTGAACTGGAGATTCAGGTTGGTACAATGATAGAGAGAGAGAGGGAGGGAGAGAGAAAGGAAATAGTATATAGCAGTGAACATTAACAAGCCAGAGCTGTAAGTGTTAACATGGATGAATCTCAGACATGCAACTAAGCAAAAATAAGCAAATACAGACTATGAATCTTTTCAGGAGTTACAGTTGGTTAAGCCAATCTTAACTTCCTTCTTTGTAATAGAATTATATAATATTACTTGGCAAGTTATGCCCCAGAATAAAGGTGACCTTGCAGCTTGGTGTAGTCATGTGATTTAGTTCTGGCCAATGAGTAGTCTCATAAGAGCCTTTAAACTGAATGAACGCAGGTTTATGAATAATGTCTTACATAGTCCATATCTTTCTCATTTTGATTTGGACCAATGAAAATTATTTTATGCATCTGTAAGTGATAAGTAGGATTTCCAGGAACTTCTTAAAGGAGCTGTGCTCAGCTGCCAATGATCCTTTTTAGAGCCCTCCTGCATTTCCCCCTTCTTCCAGCCAGCGATGTGAACACAATGGCTGAAACTCTAGCAACTAACCTTAGACTAGAACGTGACATTGAAAACGGAAGCCGTGAGTTAGGATGAAACAGATTCTTAGGTACCACTGTATCAGCCCTGGCTGACCTACCTCCAGATTTCTTTTATGTAATAAAAGAATAAACTTGTGTTTTGTTTAAGCCAATTTCATTTTGTTGTTGTTTTTTTATGTTACAACTATTTATTTCTGTTTACATTTGATACAGATGTAAATAAGGTTTAAAAACATGTAAAGCCATTAGTATATAGCAAAGGCATGGAAAAAATGCAGTGGTAAACAATAAATTTAGGATACTGATAACTTTTGGGGTGGGATACAGAGGAAGGAGATGGGAAGTATGTAATAAATATGTATTGAGTCTTGTTTTGTTTTATTCTTTATACCTTGTGAATGTCTTCAATACTGGCAGAACATCATTTAAGACTTTGGAGCCTAAAGCATGTTGAGTTACAGTTAAGGACTCTGTATTCCATCTGCCTCCCTTGATTCTCCTGTCCCTTTGGAGATTTGAGTTGGACAAACCGATAAAACTGATGATTCCCTTGATTCTTTTCCTCGAAGGCCAAAAGGTTACCCTATTTTCTCTCCTCTCCTCTCCTCCTGTTCCTCACTGATACTCAGAGAAGCCTTCCTTTAGCTTGAAGTCTTTCCAGTTTTATAACATTTTTATATTAACGCCTCCCTTCCAAGGGCTCCCTGAGCTTGTGTTCCTAGAAAGGGAGAAGCAGAAAGAGAGAGGCCTTTTATCATCTCTGCAACTTGGGGCGGAGCTTGGTTCTACTTCACACAAAGCTTTTCTTCTCACAGACGGCATCATTCTAAAGAGAGGAAGAAGAAGCAGTTTTGCTACGAGGCCAGCTGTTGCTTGGTGCTTGGCACATCAGGCCGCTATCTTCCCACCACGCTAAGAGGATGTCAAATGTGTTGGGCCTTTAGGAGCATGCCAAGAACAGAACAGCTTCTGCAATGACAGTACAGCAGTTTCTTTCTGGAGCACTTCACCAGTGGGTTGATGGGATTAGACAGCATGCCTTTCTTAGAAGACTTTATAGACACAACCGCTTAGATAAAGATGAAAGTGGTGTTTTGGGGAAAATGCCAAGTTGCAATTCTGAGGTGGAGAAGATATTCCATTAACCTTGTATCTACTAGGCTGTCTATTAATTTTAAATGATAAAGGGATGTCAGATAAAGCCAATTAGCATAAAACACTCTTAGTCAGCGTTGCAAACCTTCAACAAACAGCAATAAGAATGAAGGACATTTAGGGATGGAGTTTTTCCAAGGGACTATTAAAAGTGATTGTGCCTTCCCTTTCTTTCATCTTGTACATTCTATGTGCAAGTCCTAAGGCAACTACTAAGTGGTTTCCTAAATCCACTCTTCTTCTTGGCTTTTATCTCCTCTGTGCTTTAGCACCCTGAATCTCTTTGCAGAGAAGAGACAAATGGGACATATTCTTCTGGGGAAAGAAATACATGATTATACCTGATATCCAGATTGATGAGGAGTCCATTGACCTGCTGGGAAATGCCACTTTTAAATTCATGGTGCAGCTGTAATGATGAGGTTTCCACTTGGGGTTATTTCGGTGCTTAAAATAAGGATTGAGGTACCATAGTAGGTTAACACTGTACAAATTGGGTTTTGCGGTGGTGACTCTTTGTTTTCCAAATACAACCCTGAGTACAATTGCAGGTAAAACTTTAAATGTCCACCTCATGCTTGGATCTGGGTTGATCAACATGGAAGAACCAGAAGGCATCTAAGGTAGAGAATACTCTACTGGTATAAGGAACTTAGAGGCAGGGACCCTGTCTTACTTATCGTTGTTTCCCTACTGCCTGTTTACAGTGGGTGCTCAATAACAATTTTTGAGTGAATAAATCTATATACATCAATTAAACATCAGCTGACCAGACATGCTGTTTTGAAACGGGTCAGTACCACTATTTTCTGTCCTGTTTAAAACAGCACTTCCAGTCAGCCTAATTAAACAATGAGTGATAGCACCATATACAATAACTACCAAAATGTGATAGATACTGACCAGAAGAGGTATAGAAGCTCCAAGAAAAGGAAGCTCATGTTCAGAGAATGTACATAGCAATACAACTTGCTTTAATAATGGTTACAACAGAAGAACATGACTAACATGAGCAAAGGCATTGAAGTAGACATGAATAAAGGATATTGTAGGATGAATAAAATAAGCTTGTATTGGAAGTATAAAGCATTCTTTTGGGAAATAATAATGTTAACAACAACTATAGTTTTCTAAGCACTTTACATCTATTAAATCATTTAATCCTCACAATAATGTTATGAGGTGGTTTTTTTAAATTATCCCCATTTCATAATGAGGATAATGAGGTAGAGAGAAGTTAAGCAATTCATCCAAGTCAGTTAACTTAAAAGTGGTAAAACAAAATTGCATTTGTTATTAGTTGAGTTTTTTGGTGTCTCCAAAATCCATGTGTTGAAGCCTTAATACCCAATGTTATAGTATTTGGAGATGGAGACTTTGGGAGAGAATTAGATTTAGATAAAGCCATGAGGGTAGAGCCCCTCTAGTGGGATTAATGCCCCTATAAGAAGAGATAACATGAGAACCTTCTTTCTCTCTCTCTCTCTCTCTCTGTCTCTCTCTCTGCATCTCTTCCTCCCTCCCTCTCTGTCTCCTTCTCTCTGCACTCACTACACAGGAAAGACTATGTGAAGCCATGCTATCACCAGAAACCAAATGCTGTTGGAAATTTGAGCTTGGACTTCCTAGCCGCCAGAACTGTGAGAAATAATTTTCTGTTGTTTAAGCCAGCCAGTCTGCAGTATGCTATGGCATCCCGAGGTGACTAAGACAGAATTCATGCAATCTGGCTCCAGAGTCCATGCTCTTAAGCAGTAGGAGACAAGGAATTGATACCCTTATTAAAACAAAATGCATGCCTTATCAAGTTTTAGCCCTAGAAGATAGAAGGAGGTTATTGGGCAATCAGTTCTGACTTTGTCCACAGTGTTTCCCCTTCCCATCAGAGTTCCCTTATCTTCCAGCCAGGGAATGCTCCACTAACTTAAACTGCTAGTCAAGAGTAGATAAAACCCCTTTCCTGTTTTAGTGCAGCAAGATCAGTTGAAATCCACAAAAGGAATTGACAAAGTATAAAATGTAAAGAAAAATAAAAGGAAATTCAATAGGAAAGGCAAATAAAGTTAGGCCTATAGAAAGTATTGATTTCTGGTCCTCTTGTATTAAGTGTACTCTCAGGATTCACATCAATCTTTACATCTATTACTAATGCCATGGAGCCCCCAAGCAGTGTATTAGACCAGCCTGTATATCTCCGTCAGCCACTTAGAAATGTCCACATACCCTGGTCCTAGCCAAGAGAGTGGCCCCTTCCATTGTCTACCCATGACCTTTCCATTAGTGGCACAATGGCCGTAATAACAAACAAACAAACAAACAAACAAAAGAATCTTTTCATTCAAGTAAAACCATCTGCTTTAATCAAACCAGGGTATCAATGTTATAATCTCAACAAATATATCTTTCTCATCCATAAACTCATAAGGGGAAAGTGGGGTAGAAACTGGTTACTGATGGCCCAGATAATGTGGCCAACTCACCATCAGTTTTTACATTGAAAATTCTGCACCTTAGGAAACCCCTCAGTCCCCAGTAAACCAAGGCATCCAAAGTCATCCTACATACAATTTTCACCAAACAAGGGAGGAACTGTGATACATTTGACCTCACCAAAAAATATAAGGAGACAACAATAATATTTATGATAGCTATAGCTAGCTTTTGTTGAATTTTTACTGTGTACCAGGGGCTTTCCTTAGTGCTTTACATTATTTAATTTATCACAAGAGGTAACTATTGTATTAGTTAAGGCAATACTACCTGTTCTAACAAACTCCAAAAGGCACAATGGCTCCAACACAATAAAAGCCTCTTTCTCCATCCAAATCCAGTCTGAGCATTTTGGATTGGCAGGCAGTTCCCCTCCGGATAGAAATCCAGGGGGCCCAGGCTCTTTCCACATTGTTGCTCCTTCATTTCCATTTTGTGGCTTCCTAGGATCTTCTGGACACTGACATCTAGCTGGCAAGTGAGGAAACAGACAGAGAAGAAGCACCCACTTCCAAACCACATTAACAGAAAGTAACACACATCACTTAGGCTCATCACATAGCCCCACCTAGACTCAATGGAGGCCAAGAAGATGTAGTTCCTGGCCAGGAAGCCACTCAACAGAACAATTCTACACTATGGAAAGTGAACAAGAAACATCTATCCTTGAGTACCCTTATCATCCCTATTTTGCAGTTGAGGAAACTAAAGCATAGAGAGGTTAAGCAGCCCACCTGAGATCACAATGTTGGAGTGTAATGTGCTCTTTGGAAACAATATTTACCTTAAAAACTACTACAATTCTTGAATTATGTGGATGCTTTGCTTCTAATTATGGATACCGATTACTAAATCAGGCATTATTAATTGTAATGGGAGGAAAAAATGGAGGTCAAATTCATCAGAAAAATAAAACTTAATGAGGACTTCCTCACCTGTATAGCTTCACATCCTTCATCTCTGTTTGCAAATGTGTGACCTGTTTTGACTCTCACAAATGCAGGGGTATTATACAAATTTAATGATCAAGGCCAGGATTGCCAGATGTCTTGTGATGCCTGAAATAGCCTGACACTATGAAGAATTTTCTCATTCAAAAAACCACTAAGGTCCCTGTGTGACAGTGGACTAAGTCTGTCTCTTCTGTGGGGGGCTTACATGTCAGTGTGAAGAAAAAATGTGCATGTCAAGAATGAGCTAGTAGAGTGTTTTAGATGGAGCATAGATTCTGGGGTTGGAAGGTTTCTGCCTGAGTTCTGTCCTGCCACTGACAAGCTAGTTTAGGGGAAGTTAGGTTATAAAAGTAGTTCAAGTAAGAGAAAGAGTAATCATTTGAAGTAAAATAGGCAGCAGAGGGAAGAAAGAGTCCACTCTGGAGAGATTAGCTATATGTGGATACAGGCCCAGGGGGTATAATAAGAGATGAAAGAGGACCTCATTCAGCAGAACAAGGCACAGGGAGTCAATCACAGACCCTGCTCTCTGGATATGTTCGCCTTGAATAGAAGCATGTGTAGCATGGCTGGTGGGAAAAGTAGAAAGTGAAAGGGACTTAAGGAGGGTGGAGAAAAGAGTTATTGTGCTCTGAGAGTAAGAAGCCTTTTTCAGCTTTTTTCATTACTTTTCCTTTTAAATTCTCTTTCCATAAAGTGCTGGTGTGAACTCCCACTAAAGAGAGAGTTGGTGTCTGGACTCTGATGATGATGATGATTGTAACATCTGTGTGCCAGACAGGAGTGGTTCTAAGAGCTTTTGTTATGCTGTACACCTACATACGGGTGACTTATTTAACCCAGCCCTCAGAGCAGTGTCTAGCACAAGGTAGGAGACACCCAATGAATGGTAATAGTATTATCAAGTTATCTTATTTAATAAGCCCTCATTGAACACATGGTAATCTGGGAAAGGTGGGAGATGGAGAAAGAGCAGAGGATGCCATAGCTGAGATTTCATTCCTGGCCTGTAGGTACTTAACACCTATAGGTGGTGAGAGAGGGGGCTGTCTCACCTGGTTGCCATTAATGGTCTATGGATGGCTGTGGATACTTTCCAGGGCTGGAGATGTACAGGAAGCATGTGAATTTGTATTGTCTGATAAGGCTTTCCAGTACCAAGGGCTGCATGGCTGGTTCTCTGCATCATAAACTGCCCAAGTAGAGTGGTAATCATCTCAAACTTTCTTCCCTCAAAGTACTAGGAGTTGCACCCAGTGATATCTGACTGCCAAAATGGGGCAGGCCTCGTGTCATCCAAATCAGAGGGGGAACAAGTTAAGTTAAAATTGTCTTACTTTTAAGTATTTCTCCACTTACATTTCCTACAGCTTTGGTGCCTGTTACAACTTGTTGGCTTGTGAGTGTTAGCAGAAGACAAAGTAAGTGATCAAGGAACAAAGGAATATTAATGGTATAATTTAGACGCAGCTAACTGCAAGGTGTGACAGTTTGCCTTTTATTTAATGCTCTAAATTGTGATTTTTATATTGCAAACATATATTACCATGACTTTGGGACTCCACTTCCTAAATCTGTTTGAGAACCTCGGCTCCAGAAATGGGGGTCCAGGTCAGTTTAGGAGATCTTGTGATCCCTTTTTGACTGCTTAGGAAAGATGCTCAAGCTCTCTGAGCTTCAGCTTGAGCATATATAAATTAGTAATAATAGTAATTCCTTCTTTTTTGATGATTAGGATATAAATAAATACAGGTTATCTGACAGTGCCTGGCACATAGTTCAATGAATAATCTAAACAGAGATAAACAAGAAAGTACCTCGTTGGCACAGTATATGAACTATAGCAACGCTCCTCACACATTAATATAAGAATCATCTGAAAATCTTGTTGAATTGCAGTTTCTGATTCTGTAGGTCTGGATGGAGCCTGAGATTCTGCATTTCTAAAAATATCCCAGGTGATACTGACGTTACTCATCTGTAGACCACAATTCAGTAACAAGAAACCAGACTATGGCATGGAGCAAGGTGCAGGTGACAGATGTCGAAAGACGAGTTTGGCCAAGCACCCCTTGGGAGAAGCTGTGGATGGGGGACAGAGGATTGATTCAAGGTCAAAGAGTATGGGCAAAAATTTATTTGAAAACCTTTTGCATTTCTATCTTTTAAATTGCATTTCACTTTTGAGTTCTCTAGGCTGTTGGGTTTCTTTCCCTTTGGTTGACTTATGTTCATGTTGAAGTGAAGGCAATTCTCAGCTTTCCCTTTGTAGAGTCCCCAGGTGCTCTCTTCAGGTCCCTGATAATGGTCGGACTTCCCAGACTTGACTCTTACCATCGATAGGTCATGGCACTAGGGATGACCAGCCTTTTGAGTCTCTGCTGTGTGTTGGACACGGCGCTTGTTGTTTACATACATTTTCATTTTTACTCTTCATTGCTAAGTATGGAAATTGATGCTCAGGAGTTAAACTTAAGAAAACCATATAGATATAAAATGGCAGAGCCAGGATTTAAATTAGACCCATTTCCTAACTCCAAATTCATGGTCTGCCCTCTACACTTTATTTACCATTTGCCCTTTGGCTGGAATAATTTTCTTATGACATTTCAGCAGTTAAGTACCATTTGGTGACTTATTAAAAGTAGCCCCATGCCCCCTATTAACTCTGCTGAGCCATGTTGATTGTGTAAGGCAGGTCATAGAGATGAGACAGGGCCAAGCAGAGTTGGGGGAAGGAGTGGTGTCTGACTTTCACAGCTCAGGACCTGCTGTTTCCCTTATTCTCGCACTGAAAAAGGAACTGTTGTGTACCTAAAGGTGGGCAAAAGCAACCATGGATGTCTCTGGGGTAGGACAATAGTATAAAAGCCTCTAGTGAAAAGAAAGAAATGAACAATGCAGAAAAGGTATCTGCAGTCATTTAGCAAATGGCTTTACTGAAATGAGGAGCAAAAAAAAGTTAACTTGCCCCTCAAGCAAGTAGGAGAGAGAAGATTTTTTTTAAGTTTGACTAAACAAGATAAATAGGAGACCAGAAAGTCACAATAGGCCATTTCTACTAAGACACGCACAAAACCTCGCCTCCCACGTGGAAAGTAATGCCTTCCATCCAGATTCCTCTGCGTTCACACCATACAATCTGTGACCATGTTTTAGACGTTGTGGGGAGTTTAAAAGCCAGAGTTGCAATCTCAGCTGTCAGCAGGCCTGTAGGGTGCTCGCTGTGTCCTAGAAGGCGAAGCTACGCCTCAGCTCCAGCCCATGGCGGAGAAAGCTGTGCCGGTTGCCAAATGGTCCCATTTCCAAGAGAAGCCGAAATTCTCTACGTTTATGTGAGATTTCTTTGTTTTAAATTTAAACATTGGCGACAAATTAAAAATTTTTTACAACTACAGTCCAAATATAATATTATTCAGCTCCAGGCAGCTCTTTGGTATTGTGTCCTCAAAATAGATCTTGCAAAAAAAATTTTTATTAAATTTATTGAGGTGACATTGGTTAGTAAAATTATATAGGTTTCAAGTGCACAATTCTATATGCATCATCTATACATTTTACTATGTACTCACCACCCAGAGTCAGTTCTGCTTCCATCACCATATTTTTGACCCCTTTTACCCTCTTCCACCACTCCCTCCCCTCCTTCCCTCGGATCACCCTTGGACTGTTGTCTGTGCCCATGAGTTTTTGTTTCTTTGTTGCTTTCAGTTTTGTATCCCACATAGGAGTGAAATATGTGGTCTGAGACCTTTTCTGTTTCAAATAAATCTTAGAGGAGAAGGATAAGAATGTGAAGCTGATAGCAGAAAAGCTTCCAGAAGGAGGAGGAGTATGAGCTGGACTCACCTCCTCGGTGATGTGGCCTGGGATTCCTGGCCACGCCAATGTTTGTTTCTTGGGAACTTTGCCCCAGATCCTGGTCCCTCGCACCTCTCCTACCCAAGGGAAGCCCAAGGTCAGCTGCCCCACTTGTATGGAGTCAGATGAGGCTCTGTAGCAATAGGCCAGCTGATGATCCTCTGAGGTACATGCTGTGTCTTCACATCCCTTTCAAGAATCACTAGCCTGGAACACTGTGTGGTGGCAGTGAGACCTGTACTGGGGCATCTTGTAATGAGAAAAAGGAGAAATCTGTATGGATGTTCTTTATGCTGGATGGTGGCCCAAGACCTAGCATCACTAACTGCTGGAGTAAAAATGCTTACAATCCCTGTCCTGCATTGTCTGGCATTGACAATGATGTGATTGGCAATTTATACATGGCAATCGGACACCACCAGGTTTCAATCTACTACCCTATTATGAAGGTCAGGCTCTGTGACAGAAGAAGAGGACATGGTATGCTATAGAGTATTTCAGCAAGCTCAGATACAGAACAAGATGCAAAACACTTTTTGCTATGGTACTTCTTCCTGGTACTTCTAACTTTGTTTTGACTAGTGTCTTCCATTCAACAGACTTTGTGGTTCATTGTTCTTACATCATTGGAGGAAATTGTAAAAGTGTGCTCTTCAAGCAAGTAAGAGGATCAATATTCAGTGAGGAATATTTACTTTTTTGATGTTTGGGTAACTTTGATAATTCGTATCAGGATTGCAATCTGCTGAGATTGGGTTTTATTTAGAAATAAAATAAATCTGTGAAAGAGGTGCTCTGGGGATCTTTACTGAAATGTCTTTACACTTTAACTGCCAACAGTTTTTTAAAGATTATATAAAGTATCAACAAAGCAAAATCTGTTGGGCCACCCTACCTGGCAGCTACTTAATTTGTAGGTGTGTGCTGGTCAATCAGAAAGCTGCACTGACTGACCCAAATACAGGTATATTCTTTGACACATCATTTACATGTTAGATTTATTTTTGAGCACAAAATGATGGTGCTAGAATCACACATTTGAACTATTAGTAAGAGCCTACTGATGACACAGTGGGTGACATTTGCCTCATCTGACTAAGATTCACTGGCTGTGATGGACTGATATTGATATGTGAGATGTGTGAGCTTTCTCCTTTTATACTATTTAGAGAACAATTCAGGAGAGTTTATGAAAGATTAAACAGAGGACTCCCATTTTCTAATAGTTCTGTTTTTATAATAGAAGATTACTGAAGAAAAATAAATAAAATGTAAATATGTCTCAAAACTAAATGTAATTTCAAAAAGAAAAATACAGCTTTGGATTATTAGCTTCAAACAAAATCTTACAGGATTTTATAGATAGAATCTGAATTTTCATACTAATAATGTTGATAGCATCTCTTCAGATGATTAATAACGTATTGCTGCATTTTGTGTGTGGGAGAGTGAATTTCATGAAAAATACAATGATGAAACATTGTCTAAAACTTTCAGGAAATCTGTTTTTCCTCCTTGCTCTGCTCTATTCTTTTCTTTCACATATATGTTAAAAGAAGTGGCATGTTTGGGAGTGGGTAAAAAGAAGAGGTTTCAATCTTCAAATTCTAAAACAGGCTTCCAAGATACGTCCTAATGCATGGATTTTGGTAGGCTCTACCTTTAAACTATATTTTGAAAACCATTTCTTTTGATCGCACTCATTTTCAAAACATATTCTCCAAGACCTAAGCACATAGCACTTTGATAAATAAGATAGGCCTTGTGTTGTTACAACAGTAGTACTCTGTAATGTCAAGGACCAGGAATTGGAAAGAAGCAATAAACAGAAAGTCAAGCTGATTTGGTTGTATGATTCCACTGCCCCCACCCCACCCCGCCTGCAGTGTTAGCATTTTAGAAACTAACCACCAAAAACAAACAAACAAACAAAGAAATAGAAACACTAAACAGGAGATCAGATAAACACAAAATGTTCTTCAGGTACATCTCCTTTCCTAAACAAGTGGCTGTTCAAAATTAGCAAAATTTTCTAGGCCTTTTTCTTAATTTAGGAGAAAGTTGCAAAATAAAACTTTGCTTTTTAGAAATTTAATGGCCAAATTCTATTTACCCCTTCAAAGAAACCCTCGCAAGGGTCCTTAATTAGGATTGGTTTCTCTCTCCTCTATGTCCTTCCTGCCCCCTCAAAATCAATTCTTAGAGATTAGAAAAACAATAAAAAGAATCAATGAACCAAAAGCTGATTCTTTGAACAGACCAATAAAATTGCAAACTTTTAGTTAGACTGACCAAGAAAAAAAAGAGAAGACACAAATAACTAAAATCAGAAATGAAAGTAGGTTGGTACTACCAATGTTGTAGAAAATAAAATGAACAGTTGTACACCACAAATTAGATAGCCCAGACGAAATGGAGAAATTCCTAGATACACACAAATACCCAAAACTGACTCAGAAGAAATAAAAATCTGAACAGATCTATAAGAAGAGATTGACTTAGTAATCAAATTTCCCAACAACAACAACAAAAAAGTCTAGGACCAGATGGTTTCATTTAAAGAAGAGTTAACATTTAAAGAAGATTTAAAAGCAGTCTTATTCAAACTTTTCCAAAAAAAATTGAAGAAGAAGAAATACGTCCAAATTTATTTGAAGTTTCAGGGTGTAAGATTAACATACAAATATAATTTGTGATTTATTATACATTGGTAAGGTACTACTCAAAAAGGAAATTAACTCTTTCACTGTATTAATTGACTTCAAGTTTTTTTTTCAAAATGTGTCAAAAAGCCACAAAAAATTAAAAGTTGATATTTTGACTATTAAATGCATTTAATAATAACACTTTGAGCTGGTTTGTATTGAAATGAACTTATTTTTATTTTAAATTTTTGTTACATGGTAATAAATTTGCCATTATATTGAATTTTAGCCAAAAAATACTCAAAATATACTAAGAGACATCAAAGATTTAAGTATAGATAAGTTAAAATCTAATGATATTGATGACATAAAAAATTTATTACAAAATATTACACAATATGACATACAAAACATCCTTGTTGTTGATAGTGCCAGCCACAGGAAAACATGTTTAAAAATCTTGCAAATGGAGAAAACTCCTTGAAACAGTTTTGCATTGAATAACAATTTTACAATAATCACAGTATTTATATTTTTAAGTAAACACAGCTAAGGTGGTACATTTTATTAAAATAAATGATTACATTAAAGTATAACAATTTCCTATTGTTACTCATGGAAAACATAAATACAGAAAAATGTACATATAATAGAGGGAAAAGTTTTTTTGAGCTCATGGGACAGATTTGAGTGCCATAGTCAGCGAATGGAAATATTCATTTGGATATATCTGAACATCGCAGAAAAAGGTTAAGAAAACAAGTTCATTTACAATAGCATCCAAAGAATAAAATATCTAGGAATAAATATCACCAAATATGTGAAAGACTTGTACACTGAACACTATAAAACATTGCTGAGAGAAATTGAAGTAGGCCTAAGTAAATGTTCAAACATTTGTGTTCCCCGGTTGGAAGACTTAATATTGGTAAGATAGCAATACTACCTAGTGTTCTACAGAGTCAACAAAACCCTTATTAAAATTCCAACAGCCTTTTTATCTTTTTGCAGAAATGGAAAAGACGATCCTCAAATTTATATGGACACTCAAGAGATCATGAATAGCCAAGATTACATTTAAAAAAATGTAGGACTCATACTTCCTGATTCAAAACTTATGATAAAGCTACAATAATCAAAACCATAAGAATAGACACATAGATTAACAGAATGCAATTGAGAATCAAAGGACACTACAGTTCCTCATGGGCTTTGGCCAAGACTATCCCCTCAATTTCTTGCCACATGGGCTTCTCCATATGGCAACTCACAATATGACTAACAACTATTCCACTTGAATGAACTTGGAAATGGATCCTCTTGTAGCTGAATGTTGAGATGACTCCAGCCCTGGCTGGAACCATAATTACAGCTTTGTGAGAGCTCCTGAGCCAGAGGATCCAACTATCTCAAGTCTTTTCCCACAGAAATTTGAGATAATATAAATGCCTATGTTAAAAAACAAAACAAAACACTATAAAGAAAGTGAAAAGACAACCCACAGAATGAGAGAAAATATTTGCAAAGCATATACTATCTGATAAATGTCTAGTATTATGAACTCGTACAACTGAACAGAATGACAAACACCCCAATTTTAAAAGTAGCTAATGGCTTGAATAGACATTTATTCAAAGAAGATACACTTATGCTCAGCAAGCATGTGAAAATATGCTCAATATTATTTGTCATTAGGGGGCTTCAAATGAAAACCACAATGAGATATAATTCCACACCCACTAGTACGGCTATAATTCTTTTTTTATAAAAGGAAAATAACAAATGTTGGTGAGGATGTAGAAAAATGGGAAGACTTGAACATTTCTGAAGGGAATGTAAAATGGTCCACTTGCTTTGGAAAACAGCTTGGCATTTCCTCAAAAAGTTAAATGTAGTATTACCAAATGACCTGGAAATTCTACTTCTAGATATAGACCCCAAATAATTAAAAACATGTATTCAAACAAATTCATACACATGCATATTCATAGTAGCACTATTTACAACAGCTAAAAAGTAGAAACAATCCAAATGTCCATCAAAAGATGAATGGATAAACAAATTGAGGTATATGCCTGGGATATCATTCAGTTATAAAAGGAATGAAGTACTGACACATGCTACAGCGTAGATGAACCTCAAAAACATTTTGCTGTGTGAAAAAGCCAGACACGGAAAGACACATGTCGTATGATGTCACCTGTACAAAATATCTAGAATAGGTAAATCCATAGAGATAGAAAGCAGATTGGTGGTTGCTAGTGGCCAGAATGAGGGGGATTTGGGGAATAACCATTTAATCACACAAAGATTTGTTGTGCAGTGATGCAAGTGTTTTGGAACTAGATAGATGGTGGTCATCCAACATTGTGAGTGTACCGAAGGCCATTGGGTTGTAGACTTTTAAATGGTTAGTTTTGTTTTATGTGTATTTCACCTCAATGAAAAATAACTGCTATGTTGAGGTATTGTATCCATGTAATAAAATGTACCTAATTTAAGTGGATATGTCCACGAATTGTCACATATACATAGAGAGAGCTATATATAGAGAGAGCCATAAAACTACCACCTCAATCAAGATACCCAACATTTCCATGACCCAAAAAATTCTCCCTGTGCCCTTTCCAGTCACACCATCTGTCATCTTACATGTTCTGCCCAGGCAACTACTAATCTTCCTCACACCATAGATTAGTATTCCTTTTTTAGAACTTAGAAATACAGCATGTCCACTCTTTTGGGGCTAATTTCTATTGCTCAGTATGTTTTAGAGATTTGCCTGTTTTGTTAGTGTATCAGTAATTTCTTATTTAATCTTGAGTAGATTTCTCTGTATGACTAAGCCACAAATTTTTATTGAGTTATCCATTGATAGACATTTGGGTTGTTGCAATTTTTGACAATTATTAATAAAACTCCAGTAAGCATCTATATACAACTCTGTATGAGCATGTTTCCATTTCTCTTGGGTAAATACTTACCAGTGAAATTGCTGACTCATACAGTAAATGTGTTTAACTTTATCCTTTAGTAAAAGGCCAAACTTTTCCCTGAGTGCTTGAAACACCTTACATTCCCATCTGCGATGTGTGAGAATCAGTTGCTCCACATCCTCTTGGTATGATTAGTCTTTTAAATTTTGGACATCCTCTAAGGCTAGTTTACCCTCACCAACTCCCAAGGCATGGCCTTTTTGAAATCTCTATTGAATTTTCCTGATGTTCAGCAAGGTCTCCCAGTCCTGCCTAGCCGAACTCTAATGTCTTCTAATACTATATGAGCTCCAGTAGTTTTATAGTTAATAGTCCCTCTGGTAGTTGATTTGTTTGTTAGTTTTTTTGCCCTGCTGTTTATTCTTTGCCTGGAGTCTTGACCTACTTTGGATGAATATTCAACCAAAGACTCAAGTTGACCCATAGGCAAATTTCTGGAGCTTATTCTCTACATAGCTTCCTCCTCTCTTGAACTATAAACTATGATCATTGTTCCTCCTGTAATATTTTATGTGTTCCTTTTAAGAGATTTAACCATAGTATATACCCTTTATTAAATTTAATTTGCAATTCACTTATGTATAGAATATATCTGTGCGTCCCTCACTGGGCTTAGCACAGAGTTTTGCACATAGTAGAAGCACAGGTAATGCTTGTGCAGTTATACTCAACTGGTTAAAGTTGTGTGGTTTGGAGGCAGAACCCAAGGAGCCTCTACTAAGCACTATTCATCCTGCACACATCTCTCCTTCCCTTTGTCTCACTTCCTGGGCTCAGAGTAGGTCAAGCAGTCATACTGAGTGCTCCCATAGCTCCCCGTCATAGCCTCTGTTCATCTTCCCAGCCAGCCTGCAATTTCTGTGGAGACAGGAGTATGTGACTCTCGCCCATCGCTTTATGCCTAGCATCTTGCCTAGAACATGACAAGGATCCAGTGCTTGTTGATTTTTATATTGAATTTTCCTTTGGCACTGTCTCAGATGTGAGTGCTGGGAATGTCATTAGGTAGTTTATGTGGTGCTGAAAGACACACTTGGAGTTGGGAGACTCAGGGTGATGCCCACTTCTACCACTACTTTGTGATCACCATCATTTCATTTCACTTTATAGATACAGAAACTGAAGTTCTGAGAGATTAAGTTATTGTACGATTTCTCATAGGTGACAAGTTATAGCTTTTGGTCTTTTGGACCCCAAAGTCCAAGCTTTTTTTTTTTTTACTATTCCACATGGAAAATCAAATAGATTTTTGCATTTATTTCCCTATTTATACTAGTAGTGCACTTGGACAATTTGATTAGAAGTGATTTTGTTTTAAAAAGATGCTGCTTTAAAATCTAACCACTGATAGAAAGTTTGAACTTGTGGTCTTATTTATGTTTTAGTGATATATCTAGTCTCTCTAATTATCTAACTTAATATCTTTTATCCATTATGAGGCCAAGAAAACATAGCATGTACTTAGGACAGCCCGTATGAATTTCCATGCAAATGGTCAACGACAAGCAGAGAGAAGAGGCAGATTAATGTTTCAGTATTGCCATTATGTTTCCTTTAGATGTTCAGTATTTTAGCTGCTTACCATAAATGAAGGTTAGGGAATAGTTCTAGAGTCTTGACTGGGAGTGAATGGGATGTTTCATTGCTGCACATCATTAGTTTTGTTTGTAATTGGTACTGAGTTGCCTTATTAAGTTCTGTGCTCCAAGTGTTGATTTGTCGATTGTTGCTTTGCAGCCGCCTCTATATGGACTACAGAAGTGGGCAAGTGGGTGAAGTACTTTGGCTGGGCTTTCTGCTGTGCTGGGTAGGTAGGGACCTGACAAATTTCAGAGACTGTTACTGAGTAACCAACTGCCTATTCAGGTAAATCTTTCTCAGTATTTATCTTCAAAGAGTGAAGATTCTGTATTATGTGTATGTGTGGATAGTTTATGTATAAGCTTGGCAGATTTAGCAAAGAAAAATACAGGACATTCAGTTAAATGTGACTTTCATATAAACAACATTCAGATAATTGATTAATTTTTTTATTATAAGCATGCCTTAAGTATTACATGAAAATCCTGTATGTTATTTGACAAACCTCTTAACATTGCAACTTGTTTAGAATAAAATAGAGGCCAGTTTGTTTTCAGATATTCTTTTTTTAAAATCTACATCCAATTTTAATTTCTTGTCTTCATTCAGATTTAATATTTTCTTGCCTCAAGGTAGCTGAATGTGATTTGTTGCCATTGGGGGGTATCTTATTCTTTTCTATAGTAAGGACGGCTGAAGAATGATCCATGGATGCTGACAGATAGTCCACAATGAAAGTAATCACTAGAAATACAGTCAATGGCTACAAGCGAACATATCTGTGACACTGTTCAAGTGGGAAAAAAAATTAAGTGGAAGATTTGTAAGTTTTTAAAATATCTTGTTAATGTATTTAATCATACAAATGACTTTATCACCTTCAGGCACCACATTAGAGATGTTGGATAATGGTGGCTTCGGATTTTACATTCACAAATGTCCACGCTTATATAGCACTCCAGATTTTTACAGCTGTCTTCCATGTGGACAGGAATGTAATCACGCTCTCACAATTCGTGTACTCTAAGTTAAAGAATCAGAAGGAAAAGTCAGATCAGTAACAGTTTATTCTAATACTTGTATTTGGACTTGACATTTTATCATTTAAAACCAATGGAACAAATTTGTGAGGAAAAAATAAGGATGTGCATTATACATGGGTAGTGCTAATTGCGTATCTATATAAATATTTATAATTCTCTTATTTATGCTTATGAGTTAAAAGTGTAACTCTAGAAATCAGTAACGATATCTATATGTGAAATAATGCCCTGGAATACCATAATAATTTTTATACATGAAAAAATTTCATACATAAAATTTTTTGTACTGTGTATCCATTCTTGTGTTTTGTAATTATTTGTTTCATAAAATTTCTTGTATCATAATATGTTAACAAAATAAAGGCTAAAATACCTATATAATACAAAAATCAAGTACCTAAATATAAACAAATAAAAATTTGAATTAAAAAATTAACACAAAATATTTTTTCCCTGCAAGTTTGGGCCAAAACTGTGGGTGCGCATTATACATGGGAGTGCATTATATCCTGTTGAAATATGGCACTGCTTTTCTCTTCAGAGGCTGACACGGATTAGGCCCTTCACATACATTTGTTGAATAAGTATTATTTTTACTTTTGCTTTGATTATTGTTTCTTTACATGTGTTTTTTGTTTGTTTGCTTCTTCATTTGTTTGTTTATGAGAAAGCAGAAAAACAAAATGTGTTCTTCGCTTTTTATCAGTGAAAATGGCCTCATTTCTCTCTGCTTAGGACTGATGGGCCAGGTTTCCTATTGCCCCCTGGTGGCTGTAACTATATATAGCAAGGGGTAGAGCAGCTGCTCAATCCGCAAAATCGTTTCCACTTTCCTCTGGGTGCTCTTCTGAGGAAGGCAGTGGGACAACTCCCAGTCAGGTACCAGGCAATGTGCTAGGCCTTTTACACATGCTTTTTGCTCTCACTCATTCCTCACAACAACCTCCAGTTTACAGATGAGGAAACTGAGGCATCAATAAACTGGAGCAAAGCCACACAGCTAGTAAGTAGGCACATGAGAGCTTTAAATCAACATACGGTGATGTCAGGAATTTATCTGACTGATTCACAGTTTAAATGGTGTCACGTGAATCATAACCGTTACAGGAAGAGAGCCTACCTCTGTCGGTTCAATATTGAGTCCTGAGCAGCTAGCACCCAGCGCCCAGCAGGCACAGGTGTATAAAATGGAACGTATAAACTTATAACTTACATGGATGTCCCCAGGAAAGCACTTGGCTCTCACAGGGCACCCGACCAGTTTCCTCCCCCATGCCTACCTCTATCCACAACACCAAACCCACTTTAAGTATGTTAAATAAAGCATGGCATCAAGAACTAATGTATAGAGACTACTTGATAAAATCACTAAAATAGCAGGATATGTATTGTGTGTGCATATATGTGTGTATATATACACACACATACATATACATGCATATATATGCATATACATATACATACATATATATGTGTGTGTGAGTGTATTTTATTTATATGTGTGTGTGTGTGTGTGTGTGTGTGTGTGTGTGTGTGTATATATATATATATATATATATATATATATATATATTATAGACACCACAACAACTAGTTCAATCAATCTAGAACTAATCCTGAATGTCTATGGCAGTCCCAACTGGTAGGACAGGCTACTTCTCTTCCATTTACTCCCTCAGGCCTCAATTGAGCAGCTCATACAATTTATGAGGTTTCTAGAACAGAGTTTTGCTTAGCTTCAATATCTTGTGTGGGCAAAGTATACTGAATTTAAAATGATGTTAAACTTTGGGTCGATGCAGAGTTCAAAAGAAAATTAAGTTTAGTAAAGAAATATGTACTCGATGGTCTTTCTAACCTGGAGTGTTAAGGGATAAAGCAAATCCCCCAAATACAAAGTATGTTTGAAGGTAATTTTTTATTGAAGTCTGTTGTCTTAACATGTGGTTGTAATGTGAAAGAAACCATGAGTTCTCCCTCTGCAGTTGTAACTCCACAAATTTTTTAAATAAATGTTTCATCAGTTTAATGTTAAACAAGTTGGAATGATTTACCCCAAATCTTGCAATCAGATCTCTGTGTCTGATATCTCCTGATGACTCCCTAATACAAATTCAACATCGCTAAAAAATTGAAAATAGAATACAGCGGTTAAACCTGCATCACTCACTTTGTCTCTATCAAACCGTGGTGAATGATGGTGTGATTTATGAGACCAAGTGTTCCATTTAAGCATAGGTTTGGGTATATTTTTGGTAGTTCATCTTTTGGCCTTGCCGTTCACATATGCTAGAGTTCTACCTCCCAGTCAGCATTCCTTAGCTCCCTGAGCAACAGTGTTCAATTTGATCATCACTCTTGGAAGTTCTCATGCCTTTATTGTTGCCTGGTGGAATGAGAACATAGCCAGCCAATGCCCACAGAGTCTTTCTGTTCTTTAGAGTTAATGGCTTATAGACCAGCTACATTTTGTGTTTTACCTTGGAGAGCTTTCCAAAATGTACCTTTACTGGCACTGCTGACTTAACTTTGAGTGGTCTAGATGCAGGTATATGAGATGTGGTCCTTAGGATGTAATGACTTACAGCATCTTGGAGTGCCAGCCAGCATGAATTATTGTTTTGTATTCCTGGTTCCTAGAAATGTAAGCGTTTATTAAGAATTTGCTGATTAAATGATTCTTCTTTCCTCCATCACAGTACCCCTGCTTGACAGGTTTCTGTTGTTTCTCTTGGTCATTTTGCATTCTATTTGTCTCAAGTGCAGGCCTTTTGGCTGCCTCTCTCCTTCCATGATGCCTGGATGACCCTCCCTGTACCTGCTTTTAATTTCTGTTAGCTGCTCCTGCTACTAACACCACTTTTCATCTCCTCTATCTCAGTCTGCACTTCCTTCCTACATCACCTCTGCAGTGGTCTCTTTTCTTTCCTGCTGTCCCCCTGCCCCCAAGGCCAGTCAGCGTTAGAATGGAGGCATTAATTTATAAAAGTATAGCTGGCAATTAAAACAGCACTCTCCTTTCCTATAATTGATTCAACCAATCACCAAAGTCCTTGAGGCTACCTATAATCTTCATTTGAGATCCATAAACGCTTTCTTTTAGATCCATTTTTGGGGTGTAATATTTTTACAGAATTTTTCACTGTTAATCTTACAACCTCCACAAAGGTATTGTTAGGATATACTGAAGTTAGTGGAGGAAATACTTTATTTCAAAAAGGAAATGAGAGTGTGCTAAGAAGCAATCCTCACCCCACCCCCATGTTCTCCCAATAAAAGAAATTCAAGAAATTCAAGAATTTTATTAGCTTTTTGGAATACATTTAAGAAACTTCAAGCCTTTGGATTTCACAGGTAGTGGACTTTACTATACCAGAATTGATCAGGGTTTTGTAAGAGCCAGATATTTGAAAATCCAGAGGGCACCTTCCCCTGCATGGTGCAGAGGCTGACGGGCAAGATGGCCCAACACAAAGGGAGGAGACCCACGTGCTGGTGAACCTGCCCTCTTGGTACCTCCTATAAGTAGATGATTTTATATTGTTCAGAGAAGGGGTCCTGTAGGACCAAGCCCGACATCCTGATGGAAACCAAACAAGCAAACCTATGTTGAAATTGTCTGAGAAAAAAAATTGAATTGTCATCATTCAAAACAACTTGCATATGCAAGTAGATAGGTAAGTGGTCTTGCTACCTGACTAAGGAATACTACCCATCCTAAAAAGAGATGTTTAATATTCCCTGTTCTCCAAAATAACAAGGACACAGTAAAAACAATTAAAAAATAAAACTTCCATCCAAGTTTTTGCTATGACTCCCAGTTTCCCTTAAAATATTTAGATCTTAATGTATGGTTAGATTGAAGCTTAATGCTATTATTCTCTCTGTGTTTCTGCTTTTAGGATACTCTTGGCATAATTGAAACGTCAGGCTTTATTTGTGGCTATAGATCATGTATATTCTACTTGGGATGTGGAGTCCTCCACCTATACAGAAATGTAAGTGCATTATCTGCTCTGTGCGCTCTGATCAGTCAAAGGTGCTCTTATTTCTTTCTGTACCTTTGGAAGATGTGCCTGGGACGTCTGAGGAGCGCGTTTGGGACCTGCAACATGGAAGGCACAATGTTGAATCAATTCTTGTCAGATTTTTATTGTTGCTGTTTAGCAAGCTCCTTTCAGCTTACACATCAGAATCTAGATCAGTCAGAATTGTCATCTAAATCTATTTTGCTAGGCTTACATATTAACACCAATATAATGAAGTCACAATAAACCATACAAAGCATTTTGCATGGATGTTGTGGTGTTTCAGCTTGGGAAGGAGTTACTATTCTCTTGCATTTTGTAGCTAATATACTCCATTGTGTCAACCTAGAGAGGACCTAACTTGGAGATGTGTACCTTATCGTCTCGATTTTTAAATCATTCATGCTTTATTTAAATTTCCGGTTGTGCATTCTTTTATTCTGTCAGGTTCTATGAATGGAAACCTCGAACTAAATTTCTGAATACTTAATGGGAACAAAATGGTATTTTTCTCTAATTAATGCATTTATATTTCCACATGGTCCAAACATTTTAATGCACTTGTAAATATTTTGAAATGAAGTATTATAAAAGGTATAATTTTATATATATATATATATATATATATATATATATATATATATATGTAAATAATACGCACATACCAAGAGGAATAAATAAACCAGTAATCAGTAACAGGAAGCACACTACAGGCTCAGAATAAAGAAGCTTCATGGAAATAACACTTTCTTCAGGGGAGAATATCATGATCCCTCCTTCACTATTGCCTTGAAAATGAACCCAAGAGGCAGCTGCTCAGAGGTAAGCATTTGCTAACCCCACGTCCAATATTGGGGCTAAGTAATAAGTGCCAATGGAACTTAAGAAGGCATTATCTATCACCGATATCACACATAAAAAAATACTTAAATCTTAGTACTTTCTGATCTTGAAAAAAAATGAATGAAAAGGGAAAAAAGTTAGAGTTAACTATAAATATTTGATATGTCTGAATATTAAATATAGATCTGAAATCAAAATATAAAGAACACATTAGAAAATACTTATGATGAATAACAGAATATTAATAAAAATTGCCATAAACTGAGAAAAAATACCATCAAAGAAAGATTTACACAGGGACTCAAAAACAGATAAGTGAAGAAATAGGAATAATTAGCACATACATAAAATATAATTTAACTGTTCTAGGAGTTGAATAAATGTCAAATGAAATAATAGACCTTTTTAGTCTATCACATTAGTAAAATAAATAGAAATTACAGGGAGCAAATTGATAAGGGCAGGGCTTGTTGGCACACATTTGCTGCTGAGTAGATATGTGAGGTGCTACAGCCTTTCTGCATGACATTCTAGCAGTTTGTGTCAAGAGCATTAAAAGTATAGGTTCCACATATAGATATCTATTTTAAAGAAATTAGCAGAAAAATGAAAAAGAGATACATGTACTTCGAAAGTTGTCACAATGTTGTCTGTAATTTGGGGACTAGCCTAAATGTCCAATACAGGGAAATATTCTGAAGTAATTTAAGAAACATTTTAAAAGAATTTTTAAAGATGTGAATAAATTCTTGCAATATATAATCGAGGAGGTAAGGGCAGGATAAAATATTGCATGCAACTCATACTCATAGGGGTGCTTATCATATTTGAGGTCTTCATTTAGAAGGGAAATGCTCTTTTCCAAGCTCTCCTAGGTTATTAGCATTTTAGTAGGGGATCGATTTCAAATAAATGCAGGGCCCTTGCTTATCTCTGTTTTATCAGACAGAAAACATTCGAACCAAGATTAAGCATGTTAGATACTAAATTCTAGTTAGATATAATGTCAGGTATTAAGAAAGGGAGTCATGTCACCTCTAAAAATCACAGGGAACACTTAGAATTAATGAGGGGTAACAGGTGCTCTGCCTTCTGTCAATGAAGTGATGATTAGGAGTTCATTGTTTATGGTAAATGAAACATCTGCAATAACTGGCTGATGGACTTAGTAAAAATTAACAACAGTGTTTAAACCTACATAGGGAACTTTTTGTTCAAGCATCTTAGTTTACTAAAATTTGTAATGGTTACGTCTTCAAAATGAAATATTCTGTTTCTGTGTTCTTCTGCTCATGGGTATTTAGAGTTTCAAAAAAGCATAGCCGTGCTTACTGTTGATCAGCTCGATAAAACTGACCGCCATTGTCATGTAGAATTGTGGAGCGAGGGACCCCAGGCTCATGTTCTGAATTGTCAAACAGGGAATCAAACATAACCACTTAAGAATTCTTGGCATGAATTTTACTTTTACTTTTTGGACTCAGCTATGAAAGAAAATTGAAATAGCCCCTTGCACTTGAGCAGCTCTCCATGGTTTTTAGTACTTTGTGATACGTCACTAATGGGTCCTCTCAAAATCTTTTCATGAAGCAGAACAATGAGGGTTTCATTTAACATTGGACACTTTGAGGCAGAGAGCCTAGGAATCCACTGAGTGAGTGACAAGGTTGGGACAGACTCCTGAGCCCTTGTCCTCAGCCGGTCCCAGAGAGGGAAAAGGCAGTCCCAATCCCCAGGTGAGCGTGTGTTGGTGGTAGAGTGGTGAGCATAGCTGCCTTCCTGTCCCAGGTGAAGAGGAAGTCTGGAGTCATTCTCCTTTCTTCGCTCTTCTAGTGAGCCAGAGGGCAGAGAAGAGCTCCTCATCATTCCAAGACCGTAGCAGGGAAATTGTGGTTGGGTGATAGCATATTTGTTTCAATTTCTTTCAAATTGAGGGAGTGGGTGGTTTTATGATCTCTTCCATGAACAATCCAAAATACTGGTTTTTATTTTAGTATGATCATATGAACGCTTAATCTTCTGCTCCATATATTGGAATTCGAGGGAGGGTGTTGTCCTCTAACTGACCTTTCTCAAAATGGAATACTGAGTCTAAAGGCTGTAACCTAAAACCCAAGGAAGGAATGGCCTTAAAGAAGTCTCCCTGAGAGAATTAGGGCATTCCCTTTTCATTTTCTAAATATATGTGCAGTGTGCATTCATTCAGAAAGTGAGGTATCCCTGGCCCCCAGCCTCCCTGAATTTGGGGATGTGTGGATAAGCAATAATCTCTCAGTTCCAACTTGATTGGAGCCTGAACCCAGTCTCACCCGAAATTAGTTTTCAAATCTAAATACAATTAAAAACAGATGTTTCCAAGTAGACTGAAAAAGGTTGTGAAGTGAAAACCAGGTTCACTGCCTTTAGAATTGGTTAAATTTTCTAGATATTAACAACAGGAGGGAGAAAAGCTGAGTTGTTCTTCCTTCTGTAGTGAGCCCTGTAACTGTTCAGAACCTGTGCCCTTCGTGCAGGTGTGTCACCATTTGCCAGGCTGGAGTTTTCTGCCTGATGCACTTTCTAACCTATTGCCGGTCAAGACAAACTTACATCCTGTGTTAGGCACCTAATAATTCTTACTGAGGAGAATTAATTTCTATATAGAGAGAAAGGGACACATGAAAAATAACTTGTTACTCAAAAGTATTAGAATATCACAGATGCTTGCCCTGCAAGTTTCATTTAGCACACGTTTTCAAACTCCTTCTAAAGCTAGCCTAATAGCAATTCAGGAAACATTAGTGAGTTTTGGAAGGTTTTGTTCCCTATTGAATTAAATCCCCATTAAAGTGCATGGTTGGGGAAGGGGGAGCTTAGTTATGGACAAATAGTACCCATGAACTTTAATGCATTAAAATGGATTCATAAGTTCTTCTAAGATGAAAAACATGTGTCCAATTATTGTGAGATTCACCATTCCTTACAAGTTCAGAACAGACAGTCCTCATCTCCTTGTCTTAAAATGAGTATGTCTATTTTCAGAATAATTTTCAGCATTAAGTCTGGTCCACCATTTGATTTTTAATCTCCTCTTTTATCCCTGGAATCTTGCATTCCTGGTGCACTTTATCTTTTTCTGTATGGAATAATATCCCTCAGAAATCTTTGATGCATTGGTGAATTAAAAGAAAAAAATGAGATGTAAGTGCTTGCTCTATTTGTCATTTTTAATACGTTTTGAGCCCCTTGATTTATGATGAAGCATTTCTGGGGAGAGGAGAATGTTTAAGGTGGTATTTTGAGCTCCATTTAAGGCAATTGAGTTGTCATCAGGCCTCCTCACCCTATAACCTTGGTAAGACCTTGCTTCATAAATTGGACCCGAACAATTGGCTTGTGTTTGGAGTAGACAAAGCCTTATGGAAATGATACTTGCTAAGTATTTTTATGGGACATCTGGGTAAGAGTTCGCCTTTGTCAGACCAGTCACAGACCACAGCTAGCCTGACTCCTATACCCTTGGTGGCAGTTTTTGTTCTTAGAAAACTCTTTTAAGATTCATTTAAATTGAGAGGAAATGAGATTTGGATTCATTTTTTCCCCCAGATTCTTGCTTGGGTTTCTGATTCAGCAGCTGAAGTTAAGGGTGGTCCCTCCATATTCCCCTCATCTTTGTGTCAAATCTCCACACTGAGTGCCTCTCGTGCCCTCCATTCTGTGGCCGTGTATCTGAGTATCGGGTGGGATGTCTACAGCCTGTGTTATGTCCCCGTGATACTGAGCTGTTGTGTCCCTGCTAAGGAATGACAGAGTGATTTCAAGCCCTGAAGGTGCTAAGTTGACTTTGGTCAGCTGAAAAGAATGGCTGGGTTTGTCTCTATCTTCACTGCTTCCTCTCAACCAATCATTGTGACCCGAACTAATGTTGGATGCCAGCAGCACAGACCTCTCTCGCTGTCTGCTTGACCTCAGATGAGAGAAGTTAGTACAATTTCACTCCATTTCTTAACAGCAAAACTTATCCTTTATTTAAAAGAAATAAAAGCAATAAATACAGCATTCTTTGGGGGTGATTAGCAGATGAAAAAGATTGAGGAGCTCTCTCTGTCATTTTTCATTACTGGTATCATAATATAGAATTTTTTGTTTGGACAACACTTCAGCCATGAACTTAATACGGGAAATTTCTGGGCCAAAGGCATGTTGTCTCTTAGATAAGAACTGCAGTGAAAAAGGTTAGGAAGTGACTCAGCCAAATATGAAGTAAACAAATAAAAAGAGTTGAGGAAATGTTCAGAGTATTCAAAAGATGAATTACATCTTCTTTAAGAAAAATGTCCATTCCTCAGAAGAGAATGAATTCACGTTTGACTCAGGGTGCTGACCAGAATAACACATCATCCCCGGGTGAGGTACCCCTCTCTATTTTTGTTACTGCTCTCCTGAGAGTGCTGGGCCATTTTCAATGTGAGAATTTAAGAAGTGTGCATCCTATGGAGGTGTTCATTTAACCCCTTCCAGTGAGAATACATACCGGAGATCTTATTAAATGGAGTTCCCACACAAGCCCTCATTGTGTTCAGTGTCGCTTCAGAATTGAGGAGATATAAATGTCATTGCAGTATGCTGATGATAAACAGAGTTTTTAAAAACACTTAAATGTTTAAAATGTTACCCAGTTTGACATCTCAGACTTGCTGTTCTTTGGAGGAGAGGCCCCCCGCGAATTCGAAGAGGCAGTGTGGTGGTCTCTGCTTCAGCAGGTCCTGCACCAGTACCAACCGGAGAGCTACACATGGGGGCCACCGGAGCCCCAGAATGCTGCCACCACCAGCTGCCATCGCTGTGCCCCTCTGTGTGCTTGTCAATAATGGAAGGAGAGGAATTGCATCTTTACTAGGCTTTCCAGCTTTAGATGTCTTTGCCTACACTCTGTATTCAACTCAAGAGTTTTGTTTGTTTTTGTTTATTAGTTCGTTTTAACTCTTTTGGCTGTGGGACATAAAGGAAAGCAAGCAAGCCCAGGAAGGGGGTGAGGGGGCAAAGATCACAAAAGGGGAGCAAGAAGGAGTGAGAACTTGGAGCAGAATGAAAGGAAATAAGCTTATCAATAAGTAATGGGGTGAGAGAACTGTGGGAGGTGGATTAATTTCCTGTATCTCAGGTTTAATAGCAGGGGCAAGTAGCTGATGATTTACAGTGTAATTCTGTAAGCAGCGTCAGAATTAATAATTTTTACCCTTTTCCTTATGCAAAACATACCAGGTGACTGCCCAGTTCATGCTGTTCTGCAGGCAGAGAGCACGCAGGCCCAGTTGGTGCCGGAAGGAGAGCCATTGCTGGTCAATGAAGAGGACTTCTGATGTGCAGGTTGCAGCCTCTGTCCTTGGTGTGATGAGGAATTCTTTTTGTTGAGGTTTTGAGGTGCTGGGGTGAGTTCAAGGCTGTGTCTCCCTGCAGCATATTTACTCTGTAACATTCAACCCTCACCAGGTCTATTGATTACACAATAAAAAAATGTGTTGCCCATGAAATTGTTCTGTAGTTGGCTATGTTTTAGTTCATCTGAGAATCTGTAGGAATTAACTGGAACTCAAGCAACCGGCACTCCCAAGCAACCAGCAAAAATATTGAAGCAATACTACATTTATCCAGCATCTACCAGTCTCCGTGGGTACCAGTTAATGAGAATCCAGTGTCCTATCTGTTTCTAACTTTACTCAGTAGTTAGCAGTGGTTCTTATTTCTTTAATGTGCCGTATAACAGAAGACACTCAGGTGTGTTCTGTGCGACACCCGGGTCTCTGAAAGCATACAGGAGTTGAATGGGAATTAGTCTCCTTCTGTTGTGGGCAATTGTGAAATGTTTCATTTCCTAGGGGGCTGTAAATAACGTATTGATAAAGCCTGGAGTGAGCTGCTTCCGGAAAAGAGTGCAAGGCGTTTTCCAAGTGGAATGGCCTGGTGTGAGCAGGCGTCCTGTGAACACTGAATCAAACACTGCGCAGCGGGTGACACCTGCGGGCATGGGCATGGCCAGGAGGGGGGTCCCAGTGCTGATGCTCTTCAGGCCATCAAGCTGATGGGGTTGTGATGACAATCGCAGCCACTCTCCAGACAGTGTGTTTCTGTTTTAGGACTTTGCCTCTGAGGCAATTGTCTTGAGCTCTTTGTTTGGAAAGAAACATTATTATTCCTCAAACCTCAAGTCTGTCGGCTGCCGCCTGGAGCTCAGCAAATCCCGCAGGCGGCTGTGATGCTTTCTTTGTTTATGAAAACCACACCTCAGTGCAATCTTTCACTGATATGGCAGCATATTCCAGAGGGCCCCTCTCAGCTTACACAAGGGGGATGGGGAGCTAGAGAGGTGATTGGAAAACATACATACAATAAAGAGTCATTAAAATATACATACATACCAGAAACATTTTCTTTTCATTTACAATATGAAATTGTGCATTCATTCAGGAATCGTTTGCTATAGGGGGGCAAACGTCTTCTCTCTGAATCGGGTCTGATAGTGGAATGGTCTTTCACAAATCACATTCATAATACAGCGTCTGCAATTCTCAGTTTTTTATTTCTTTAAACTTACAGCCTCATTAGAGGAGACCAAGGACTTAAAGACACCCGCAGAGTAATCTGAGAGCAAAGCCTCCAGATGGGAATTGTTACTTTTTCCCTGACTTTTATAGTTGCCTCACTCACACGTAATTTAACGGCAATTTTAGGAGCTCCATTTTGGCAAGCCTTTCCGAAGCGGCCATCTTCATTTTCCTAGAAACACTTCCTCCCCTTCACACTCATATTTCACTGGTTCCCATAACATTTAGTTCAATGTTATATAAATATATGAAGTCCAACAGGGCATACAGTTTTGGGATCAAAAACAACTGAGTCTTGGTGCACTGACAACTCAGCTAAATGGCTGTAGAGAAAAGTGTGCACTCCGCGCCCTTGTGTCAGGGGCGAGGAGGGAGGGGGTGTGGGGAGGGCGTGAGTGACCACTCACGTGCTGAATTTGTAAGTGGGAGGTCTGTGAAGCAGCTTCACTCTAGTAAGTTCTTACCATGTGGCATACAGAGTGACAGTCCCCAGCTGGGGAACAACGCTAGAAGTCCACTGTTAACATGCAGTAGAGACAATCGGCCTAGAGCGGGAGCGCTCACTTCCGGCTGCCGTGAGCCACCACAAGGCCTGAAGTCATCTGTTGAAGTCCTAACCCCTGGCACCTCAGAACGTAACCCTATTGGGAGATAGGGTGTGTAAAGAGGTAATTAAATCGAGGTAAAAGGTGAAGGGATTAAGAAGTACAAACAAGCAGTTGCAAAAATAGTCATGGGGATGTAAGAAAAATAGTCATGGAGATGTAAAGTGCAATCCACCAATAACAGCATAACAACTCTGTATGGTGTCAGATAGTACCAAGCTTATCAGGGTGACCGCTTTGTCAATTATATAAATGTCTAATTGCTATGTTGTACACCTGAAACTATCAGAACCTTGTAGGTCAAATGCAATTGAAAAATACCAACACAGTTGTTAAAAATATAAAATAAGTAGAATGAGGTCATTCAGGTCGGCCCTAGTCCAATATGACTGGTTTCCATATTAGAAGAGGAAGTTCAGACACAGACACTGACAGAGGGACGACAATGCAACGACACGGAGAACACGGCCATCTACAAGCCGAAGAGAAAGGCCTGTCATGGATTCTGTCCTCATAGCCCTTAGAAGGAACCAACTCCACTGACACCTTGCTTTTGGACTTCCGGAACTGTGAGTAAAGACATACCTGCTTTTTAAGTGACCTACTTTGTTATGGCAGCCTAGCAGACTCACACAGAAGCCTTCATGGAGGTGGAAGCATTTGACGTGGCCTTAAAAGGATGGGTAGTTTATCAATAGCCCAATTAAAATGAAGGGAATTCCAGGCAAATGGCAGAGCAAGAACAAAGATGTAGAGGTGAGCAAATATCTGAACTATAAAAAGACAATTTGGCTAGAGGAGAGTTACTATAGATCAGGGGTGTCCAACCTTTTGACTTTCCTGGGGCCACATTGGAAGAAGAATTGCCTTGGGTCACACATAAAACACACTAACACAATGATAGCCCATGAGCTAAAAAAAATAAAATAAAAAAAACCATGAATAATTTTTGTAATGTTTTGAGAAAGTTTACGAATTTGTGTTGGACCTCATTCAAAGCCGTCCTGGGCTGCGTGCAGCCGGGTTGCTGAAGTTTAGGCCACCTTGCTATAGATAGAGCAGTAGTGGGAGAATAGGCTGGAAGAGGTAGATCAGAGCCTCAGGCTGTGAGGGCCACGTGGGGGCAGCGGGGACTCACTGAAGGCTTTGGAGCAGTGACATGATGAAAGCAGCATTTTGGAGACATTATTTTGTATGGAGCTGTCAGAGAAGGCTGCCTGGCACCTGCTGAAGTCCCTCATGGCTGTCAGCAGTGTGAGTGCGACCCACTCCCAGGTGTGGCTGGTGACATGGCTCAGGAATCAGGTGAGTGGATTGGTGGGAAGGAGGACACAGTGCTACATAAGAGTGAGAAAGCATGTTTACCCTATTAAACTCCTATCCCTTACCCCCACTGAGAAAAAAAGACATGTTGGGATTCTTGACATTATTTGCTTCTGAGATGAGCAGGAAGTGGATGAAGTGAGTGGCAGATTCAGGGAAATGCTTGACTATGGGCTTCTCAGGAAAGTCCCAGCTCAGCTCATGAAGGGGAAACTAAACTTTGGTTCATCTTTGGGTGAAGTGACACCTCTCACATTGAAGTGCTGAAGCTGAGACGATATTTTATATTGCATGCAAGTCTTAAAAGGCTACTTATCTGTATATAGTAACGCTGAGAGGGCCTACCAAATCATTAGTGCTTAACAAATGTTTTTTGAACAAATGCAGAAATGACCATTTCCATGGCTTTTGATAATGCTTTTGTAGCCTGTAGCATTAGAAGAGGTTTCTCAGACCTCCATCAACACTAGTGTTCTAGAGCTTTGTGACATTTTTAAAAATGATTGTCTAGCAAAGGTTCAGTTAAGAACAAAGTGCCACCAGGAGAGATTCTGATTTGGTAGGTCTGGGATAAGGCCTGGGTATATCTATTTATAAAATGTTCTGCAAATGACTTTGACATACATCTAGGGTTGAAAATCACTGGTCTTATTCAACTTTTCAAACTTTTATAAAGGTTGGGCTACAGACAGACCGTCAAGGTTAAAATTGATACCAAAGAATTTTAATCCTTATGCTTCTAATTTTATCAAACAAATTTCATTTGCTTATCCAGAAAAAAAGCCTTTGCCAATCTAGGATTCAAACTACTAACTTTAAAACAGCAACTTCTGCTTTCCACTCTCATTTAAACAGATCCCCTTCTCTTTCTCTTGACTCCCTCAAATCAACCAAACCAAACAGAACCACTGATGAAAGACAGAAAATCTGTTTACCAAAACAAGTTCCTGCCCAGAACCATGCCCAACGGATCCCAATGAAACTGAACTACCAACCTCTTTATCAAATTATCGCAAGTGGAAATATTGTCCATAAAGTTAGGTGTGCAAGAAATGGAACTTTGTTTTTCTTTTTTCTTTCTTGTTTTAAAAGGAATATACAACTATTTATTGATCACTGTTTACCCGAACTTTGTTTTGCTATACCTCAATTTTATTTCAAGCTCCCTTTCCATTACGTGGCAAAATCTTAGTTTGAGTCAATAAAGAGCATTTTCTACCTATTTCTCAGAGGTGGCACTAAACTTTGGGGACTTTAAATGATGGCAAGCCATGGAAGTAGAGGGGTTGGCAAGGAGAGTGTGCCTCTGATCGGAGTCATCAGCTTTATTTTGCTGGAATCACTGAAATGTCCCCGTTGCCCTCTGGTCCTTGCTGCTACGTCATCCCTTATACCCCACTGCAAGGCATCGAGTCTCTACTCATTTCCACGCATCTCCTGGGCACGAGAAGATTGGTCTGCTGCTTCATCCCACCTTGGGCAGGGGGAAACTATGTGGTCACCCCCGGCAAATCTACGTGGATACCAGTGTAGCCATTTCAACCCTGGGAGCTTAGCACTCCCCATGCTCTGCCCAGGAAGGAGGGATGGATTTCTTTCATTCCATTGTGTTTGGACCCCAGTGTAGACTCCACATTGCCCCTTCCTCCGCTATCGAGAATCTTCTCTAATCTCTGGGCCAGCGAGCCTTGCACTTACTACTCAAGCATTCTCACAAACCTGTTGTATAATATTGCTTCTGCACAAGCATCCTTTCAGTTTTCCTTTGAGGTTTGGACTTTTTGAACAAACCAGAGAAAATGCCTGATTTTCCCCTTTGAGTCACCATGATTTATTCCCCAAGGCAATAAGTACCCAGCTGAAAGAATGGGAGTGACACTAAGGAGGAATGGAAATAGAAAGTTAGACCTTCTCTGAAATTTATTTGATTCAACGTTGGCTGCAATTGTGACCAAAGCCAGAACATCACAAGCTTCAGCAATCAGTTTAATGAAGAGCTTTGAAGGACGTTGGCCAAGGCTTGGTGAATTCAAAGCACTGAGTTAGCCAGAACGTCCCAATATATAATAGCCGGAAAATGTAAGATGTTTCCTTCAAACACACTAAGAGTATAAACAGCAAGGTTGGGGTGAAGGTTTTTTTCCCATGTTTATATTTATTCTGTATCTTATCATTAAATCATTCTCTGACTAGTTTGCAGGAATTTCCTTGGAGAAATACTGACTTTAGGTTTTATTGCTCTTTTCTATGGACTTTATCCTTAATCTCAGAGACATGCTTGCTTGGAATAGGAAATTGCATTTACTCACTATAAGTTTGTGAAAGGAAATAGCATTTGATAGAACGTTTATTGCTGGAAATCAAGTTCACTCACCTAAACTTGTAACGTACACACCAGCTCTGTGGCCTCTCTAACTTCATTCTGCTGCTTACCTCTTATATAAGGGCCTTGACTTCATTTAGTTAAACAGCATCAATTCCTTACTTAGCTTGCTCCATATAAGCCTGTTTCAAAAACTCCAAGACTCTAACGAAAGTAGTTTTAAAGAGCAGTATAAATTTAACTTTCTCTCCAGTAGTGAAAAAAAGGAAATATTAAAGAAAAAAAAAAACACTGATTAATACTTGGCACTATTATACTCAATTTCAGAGTGATAACATTGAAAGGGACATAGACCAGAGAAAAGATGAGGAATTAGGACTCTGATATATTCAGTTTCCTAGGTCAAGTGCCCAGTTCGGTCTTGGTAACCAAGGTGCTACTATAGTAGAAGAAATACTTGGTAAAATTTATTCATAAGGGAGCACTAGTTAAGTCCTATATAACTTTTGTTTCACCCACTACTACATATGTTTTTGAGAGCAGAGGCTTGGCCTACTTGTTGTATTCCCAGGACATCCTATCAGGAAAAGGGTAGGCAGTCAATAGATATTTGTTGAAATTCTTAAAAATTTAAATGAATGGATTTTCTCAGGATTCTAGGTAAATTTAAATGAATGGATTTTCTCAGGATTTCTCTCTATACTACTGAAAGTACTCTTAGAAAAAAGGCCATGTTTTAATACAAAGGTTTTAGACTGGTCGGCAGGTCAACATTAGCCACGGCTGTCCTTAGAGCAAGAGTGCTTCCCTAGATCTCTCAAACTCTGCACCTTACTGGTCTGATACGAGGATTTGCATTAAGCTATGGAAAGCTAGCTCTATGTCTGCCCATTTTGAGTGGGTGAGCTCAATCCCTCTGTCTGGTAAGACACACTTGCATATTTGCAAATGGATAATTTTCTATGAGTAGTTGATGTAGTTTTGATGTATGGATGGTCAGTGAATTATGTAAGTGAAGTCTGAAGGGAAAGAGCAAGAAAACACTCTTCATTTTCAATTCCTTTGTGGTCTGCCTCCACAAGGTTGCATGTCTGCCAGGGACCGAACAAGACAGAGACACAGCTATATTGGGTCATCATAAAAAGGCCTAATTCCACCTTAATATCTTTCCTTTTATGACTCTATCATTGCCCCTGAGACATTCAGGCCAAAATCTGAATTGGCAAGTTTAAAATTTATTCTTTACGTTTTCAAATGTTTAAAAGTTGTGAAAAGAATAGCAGTTAACTCTAACCCTTTTCCTTTTCATCGTACCACAGCTTTGAAACCAGGTAGTTAAGCCTAGTGTATTTTTCATTTTTTTTGGGGGGGGGGTACCTGCATACTCATGTGTGTGCATTGCTTCTTGCTTAATAAAATTTAAAAATTAAATTAACACTGATGACTTAAAATGCCTTCTCTAAGTATAGAGTTTCACATCATTTCATGACTAAGAAGTCAAACTCCACAATCTTTAGTATTTGTTTTGTTTTGTTTTGTTTTAATGTAAAAGGTTATTATAATTTGGGGAACTTTAAAATTTTGTGACATATTGTTTCAATGTCATATTTTTCAATTCATGACTCAAAAATTTTGGTTGATAATTATCGTATGTGATTATAATTCATTTTCACTTCTTATTCGATTACTTTTTGAGGATCAAAGCATTCCCATTATAGTATGTTGGCTACTGTAAATACTTTAAATGTGTAAGGTTATTTTATATTACCCAGCTATGTGCTGGTTGCCTCAAGCACACACTGCAAGCAAATAGAGGTACAGGTGCCAGAAAGGTCACAAAAGGACAGGAACTTGTAGACTTTAGCACATTTAGTTCATCAAATTTCCATGGAAAATTGGCAAGCCTTTGTAACTTGATATTCTGTATTTAGGTGGAACAAGCATTCACTGAAAATTGAAATGTAAACATTGGATAATATTTTATTATCAATGTTCTCTTTCTCAGGAGGTTCAATCTCAGTTATTCGAAGTCTCTATCATTAAGAAGATTGGATTGTCACTTTTGGGGGAACTGTGCCCTTTATATGTCTCATATTCTTTCAGATAAGTGCAATTAGCATATCTGGGTATTTCATGTGTTTATACCACATTACAATGAATATTTCTAAAAGGAGATTTTCTTTATAAGTCACTTCAAAGATTTATCTTCATCCTTGACACTTACAATCTTATTAAGTTGTATGAATAGTAGATGACTATAACATAACTATGATTTCTGTAGTGGCTGAGTCAAGCAGTGTATATAGAGGCAGTTAAGACTTCTGGAGCATTCTACACTGAAATGTATAGATTTAAAAACAAAGCAAAATGGAAGAACTTTCTATTTTCCAATAGTGGGGTGGGTATAAAGTACTTTTGCTTGGTGCATGGTAGGTCCTCAATGAATGCTAGCTATTATCATTATCAACCAAAGAGTTCCTGTTACATGGCAGTTTCTATCTTTCTCTTGACTAGTACGGTACTTTGCAAGTGATATGTCACACATGATCTAGAAAGCTAGAGCTAAAAATAGTGAGCCCCGTTTTGTAGATGAGAACATGGAGGCTGCAGGAAGTTCAATGATTTAGACAAAGTCATACAGGTCAAGTGGAAGGCCTGACACAAATCCCTGACCCTCAGCCTGCTATGACTTCCCTCATCTCCCGTTCAGAAACTTCTCACAGTCATACACTGCAGGTGTGTCTGAGCAAGGCTTGTCACACTGTTCTTATCTAAAAACACCAGACAAGAGCAAGATTGGGTTAAACAGCTTACAGAAAGAGAAGACCAGAGAAGTTCCACATCTGTCTGGGACTCAATTTTAATGCCTGAAGTTTTAAAAATGACAGCCTTTTGGAATCATTTAAAGTTTTGGCCATCTAGGGTAGGAACAATTAATTGATTTAGATGAATGAATTGCCAAAGGGCTGTTTCATCTGTAAATGCAAGTAAATTGAATAACAAGTCATCATGAAATGTAAACACAAGGTAACGATGCCCTATTCCATTTTATTTTTCCCCCCCTAAAAATGTGAGTGACAGAAATCTTCACATCCAGCATTACTTTTGGGGAAAAAAATTAAGTTAGCCAGCATTTCGTATAAAGAAAGCTGCTTCCCTCGACTCTGTGAGGTATCTGATCTAGGACACTGAGGGCCACACACATTACGTCCTGAAGTTGATTTTGCTTCTATTTTTGTTCCCACTGTGTTTCATTTGGAAAAACGTCAATGTGTTTAAGTTTTGGACATTTACTACTTGCTTTATTTTTAAACCAACATCTCCTCCGAATATTCTTCAACCTCAAGGGAAATTAAAATGTAATATTGTTTTTGCTCTTTTACCTCACTTAGTATTTGGAGTTCGATTTAAAGTTTTTCTTTGCAAGATTAGTGATAAACCCTAATCTGACTCCTCACTTGGGCAGAACAAAATAAGTCAGAGCCTAGGAGATGACCAGCAGATGTTCTTCTGACGTTTACCTACAATAAATTTAGGGGCAAAATCCAGCGAGCATGGTTGGAGGAACGTGGTAAGGAAGGTGCTCAAGTGTTTTGAATTTTTAATCATCCTTACTTCAAAATTAGAACCTCAGTGATCCTTGGTTTAGAATGGTTTGCCTTGGCTTTTAGATGAAATTTTTCTTAAAAAGGGAAATAAAGTTACCTTTGCTCACCAAACTTCCATGTGGCTCAGTTTGGGGCTGATTAAGCTTGGTATGATTATGAAGTCACAAATTGAAAATGGATTTCTAAATGGACTTTCTGGAAAATAATGGGAAAAATCCTCCAGCAGTCCACTAATGCCAGCAGAAGCTATAATAATGGGTAAATACCTTGTCTGATGCCCTGTAATGACTCGTAGAGCAACTGTCTAAGTCTCCTGTTAATTTTCTTTCTCTCACAAACTGTTGAGAAATGTTACAGAAACACATGCTTCCCATTGTTTTTCTCATTTTATAAAACTTTGATGTAAGTATAAAAATAATGACTGTCACAGAAATTGACAGAAGAACCCTGGGATTTTATATTATATTTTAAGAGGATATCCTAGATTTCCTAGACTATCAGATTCCAATTTTTGCCACCTAATAATAAGAGGTCTCATTATTGTAAAAATAACTCTTGCATTTCCCTTGAATTTGAGTTCTATGAATCTTTCTAATCAATTATTTTGACATTGCAACTATTAAAAGATCTCTATATTATCAGAAAAGAGAAACCCAATATTTTTTAAGCTGTATCTCTTTTTGTTGTTAGAAGTACCTATAAATTGATTATTATTTGTCAGTCTGCCTTTCAACCTATTTCCTGACAGTTAATGTGAAATGTTTATTAAATATTGCTGATGCTTTTCTAAACCATATTGCTGATAAAGCAACTTCTTTTATATATAATTTTTGGACCCTTGGGGAAAAAAAAGTATGAGCAATGCCTGAGATGCCTGAGGAAGAACGCATTAAGAATCAATGACAAGGATGATTAAAATAAGCCTAACCTAAAGTAGTGACAAAATTTTCCAAATAATATATATTTGTAATAGAAGAGTAGAAGAGTGCTTACTTTTCAATTAGCAGACACTTACCAAGGGCTGGGCATCCACAAGGAACTAGAAAAAATTGAAGAATGTATGTCCTTGCTCTGAGCACCCCAAAATGGGAGCAGTAGAATACATGCAACAAACCTTCACTGAAAATGTAGGCTCAACTGACTCAGGGTGATGAGCACACTGATGATGGATGATGTATTATAGAATTGTGCACTCAAAACCTATGTAATTTTACTGACCGATGTCATCCCAACAAATTTAATTTTTAAAAAATATACTAATCACAGACAAAAAGAAAGAAAATGCAGATTCCTGCCCCAGACCTATTATATCAGAACACCTGGGGTGAAGCCCAGAAACCTGCTTTGAGCAATAGTCACATGTATTTAGAATGATTAAGCTAGGAGCTTACATTTTCTACATGGGGAGACAGACTTGTGGGCAAATAATGCAGATTCTCTAAAGCCAAGAAGATGAACTGAGCTATAAATAAGTTACAAAACCTTTCAGGACAGAACAGCTTAAGAGGAGGAGAATGAGCATGGTTCTACATAAACCCCTCCCATGGTTCTGCAGTGAAAGGTGAAGCTTTATCCAGATGTAAACAGGTTATCACCATCAATATTAGGCAGTGTCTGAGAAGTTGAAAGTTACAGCCCAGGGACGACAGTAGATGCCCAGAGGCATCCCAGCCTGGACGCCTGCACTAACTCTGGGCCACACATTTCTCTCCTCTAAAAGGGATATTGTCAGCCTGCTGCCTCCAGGCTAAAGCTTCATATAACCAGGATCTCCCCTTTCTAAGCCCAAACCCACAGAACTAAAAGAATGAGAGAATTGGAAAGGCAAAAGCAGCTCACTGTTTATAATTTAGGCTTGGAGAGTAGCATGGCGTAGGTGGATAGAGACCTGGTTTCCTGATCCAGTTGAGTGTTACTGGAGAATGGGCCCTCCTCAGCATGGTGTCCAGGTTCTCGGTATCTCGAGCAAAGAATTGAATGAGACACACACCAAAGTGTAGAGGTGAAACAAAGAGGAGGTTTATTAAAAGGAAAATAAAAAGAAACAAAGAGATAGTTTATTAGAAGTAGAAAGTACATGCCAAAGAGGTAGGAGCGGGCTTGAGCAGGAAAATGGCTCAAGAGCCCCGATTCACGAGGCTTTGGTAGTTTCATTCTCTTTAGTTGTAAGGGGTGATGCCTATCTGGGCATGGGGCCTTTTGATTGGCAGCTTCAGTTGGCAGGGGGGCTGTGACATCACCTTTTTACTATTCCTGCTTTCTTTCCACACTCAATTACTCCTGTGATTGCCTATCTTGGGGCAGGGACTACCAGAAATGGGTGATATCAGGGTGGTGATGACTCCAGCAAGGTGGGTCCCATGGAAGGGGTCCCGAGTTCCCCCCTATTCCATTTGCCTGCCTTAGTATCTTCTTGAGAGGTGTGAGCCCCTAAATCTCTATGGGAAGCTGAGGGAGGGGAGGTCTCATCTTCTGTATCTGCTTGCTGCTGAGTGCGGGTCAGGTCATTGTCCCTACCTGTCGGGGATTCTGGAGCTCTCACCCTATCTGATCTAAAAGGGGGAAGGAGTCTCAAGATTTACCTCAGAGATTGTGTTGATTTCTTTGGTCAGAATGGGCTGGAAGTCTTGCCAGGCATCAGGTGTACCCCAAAGGCCCCCAGATGAAGAGAAATAGATTCTGTTGGCAGATTTAAAAGCATTAGCCTGAAAAGCCAGCCTCAAAGCCACTGTTAACAGGGTGGCTGCATGATGGAAGTTCTGTTCAGCCCCATGGAGTTTGTGTTGACTTTGGGCTCAGCTGGCCACCCAGGTGTCACCACCTATCCAGGAATAGCCTGGGGATGATATGATCAACAAGGACAGATTTACAGTCACCAGGATAATTAGCTGAAGTCTAGCAACCATAGCTAAGTAAAGTTCTGTCATTACAAATCATAGCTTTCTAAGATGACTAACTCAGGCTGCAGACAGGGGACATTTTGGGAATACAATTAGCAAACACAAGTTACAAGTTTTCTGAATGAATAACTCAAGCCAGGCCAAAGGATATCTGAGAGAACCCGGCTAACAGCCTATTGTTAAAGTTTTGGGATAATTATCTAAAGCAGGAGGCAAGATGAAGACATTCGGTGATTCAGGTTAGGAGCAATCTACTGTTTAAGCTAGAGTTAAAGGAAAGCTGATTGAGACCGTGATTAAGGCTAGGGACTGGGAAGAAAAGCAAAAAAAAAAAAAAAAAAAAAAAAAAAAAGAGGGGGAGCTAAGGAACTAGGGAAGAGGGGATTGAAAGTTCCTATAGTGAGGGGCTCTTTCATTTGACCTGTGTCAGTAGCTATGTGATTATTGGTGTAATCATTCCTCAGGTCCTCAACTCATTCCCTGTGAATGAAAGTCTCCATGATTCCTATGTTTCATTTTAGCTCTGAGACTGACTTGATTTGCGAGTGTCAGTGTTTTATCCAATTGCATGGTTGTTTAGACAAGCAAAGTCTAGAATCCCACTGGCCTTAAACCTCTCCTGTAATCTAGTCAGGAATTGAAATGTCAGCATCAGTGTCCCCTTCCTTTGATGGCCTGGTGGTTAAGAGAACAAGCTTTTGAACCAGATAATAAATGCACAGTGTCAAACCCCACGCTGTCATTCACTAGCTGTGTGACCTGGAGCAAACTTCCCCTAGCCTCAGTTTCTATATCGATTAAAGTGGAATAATAATACCCATCTCACTGTACTGTTGAGAGAATGAGATAATACTTGTAAAATGCCAGCTCCATGCCTGATATATATGGAGGCCCCCCTAAGAGCAGTTAGTACTATTTTTTTAAAGCCACAGAATCAGATCATCCTTCAAAAAGACTACAGACACCTAATTCTTCCATTATGAACTTCTATGTTAGAGGAGTCCATGATCCAAGAGGAGGGGCCACCATTTATATCAACCACAATTTTAAAAAGACATACTGTGTCATCTATTGTAGTGACATACTTCACATATTTGGCATCTGGAGTAAATCAATATTTAACACTATATGATAAAATTATTTTCAGTAATTATTACATATTAATCAGTAATAATCATTACCTTCTCTACTTTTTCTTTAGTGTTGAAACACATAATTAAAAATTTAAAAGGAACAAATTGCAACTTTAAAGATTCAAATTCAGGAACATATTGCATGTATGAATTAAAACATGTACTTGCCAAACAAAAATATACCCCACAGTTCAGGGTCCTCAGTTTAAATTTGAAAGGCAAAGCCTCCAAAGGCTACACAGAAATGACAGAATTGGTATAATTTAACACCTTCGTTTCTTTGTTTTTACAACCACTGCGCAACTATTGTTTATTTCCAACCCGCTATTTAAATACAGGAAGAGGGTAGAACCACTGGCGCTGGAATCAAAACCTGCCCCAGAACCAACTGCTGTTTGCAAACTTGCTCTAAAACAAACTCCTGAGGTTGAGTCCATGATGTTGGAGGGGAAAGGAGGCCCAGTGGATCGCCAGCAGTTCAAGTTAGCTTCCATAGAGAATACAATATTTATTTGAGGATAAGTAATTTTAAAAGTGAAACACTATGAAGCTTACATATACAGAGTATTAAAACCCAAAAGTAGCCACAGTAGTTCTGTAGAACTTAGATCAGCAAAAGATTTTTTTGGGGGGAAGAGTATTTTATCACTGGTATTGTTTAGAATTGTTGGCACATGTTGGTGATGAAAAGCAGATCAATTTTATTCAGCTTTATATTGTTTATAAATTCTCTACTGCCAACCCCTCCCTCTCCCCTCCAATTTCCTGAGCCCTGTGGGCTATCTCTGTCCCCACCCCCCTTGGCAAACTGTTGATCTAGTTGTTTCCCTTGTGTTGAGTTTTCAAATCCTTTGAATCCCCAGCACTCAGTGCAGCCCTTTCCACATAGTAGGCACTTAATAATTATTTGTTGAGTTACGAATGCCAGTAACACTACATTTCCCATACTCCTTATTTTTAAAATGCCCAAGAGCAAGTGCTATTATCTGCCATGTACAATCAAGCTCTGGAAGATTACATATATAACCTGTTCAAATTCACACAGCTTGTTAGTAGCAGAACTGGGATTTGAACTCAGGGCTCTGCGCCTTCTGCACTTGGCCAGGGATACAGCTTCTCATTTGAGCTGTAATTTGCTGACACCTGACTACTGAATTTAGAATTTATAATGCATAATTAAAGAAGTAACCTTTGTGGATGCTATTCAGGCTTGTTTTCATCCTAAATGCAAGTTGGAAAAATTTTTGGCAGTGGTGACTGTCGCATTCATTAGGAACCTTAAACCCATCTGCAGCTCTATTGATATTCATCAGCCCTGCTAAATCATTTACACCATCAGGAAATTAGTCTAGAATGACATTCCCTTTCAGAGAAAAGAACCAGGAAAATCCAGAGAGGCAAGAAGCTGAGCCCTGATGGGAGGCGGATAATAGCAGGTAACTGCTCCAGGCCCCACTGCCGGGGGAGCAGGGAGCTGCTGTCGTCCGTAGGTTGCAGAAATAAAAACCCAGCCATGATGGGATTTCCATTCATTATGGCGACACAATCCAGCGCCTGGCAAGTCACTGAGCCCACACAGCCAACCATCTGTTTCAAAGCCTCCTGCATTTTCCCATTGATGTAGCCATTTAATCTGCTCTTGGCAGGTTTGAAAGTAAAATTGGAGAGACTCACTAAGAAATGTGTGGCTTGGAAAAGCCCTGACTGAGATAAACCAAGCCTAACACCTCCAGACCAAAGCCCCTCCTGGCCCACAGCTCTTTTCTGACCAGAAATGATCCCACGCGCTGTCGCCAGGGGGAGCCCTCACAGGGAAGCGCCTGCAGCAGCACCCAGGAGGCCAGTCCAGGGACCTCAGGGAACTTCTGAGTCAATGATTTCTGGTTGTTTTTTTTTCCTTTCTGTTGTGGTTGGGAGGGAAAGGGAGATTTGAACCGTTTCTTGTTTCCTCTAAAAGTGGGAAGGGGGAAATGAACTGAAGTGGTTGAGTTATCGTAAGTTATCTTTTATTTGAGGGCTCAAGAGTTAAGGGAACACTAACTAGATAGGAAATGCAGAGCATGACATCTATTTCATAATTTGCACTCATCAATCAAATAAAAACTTAAACCAACAAACAAAAAAGAACGTCACGAAAGGTGCAGTCACCCTGGAATTTCCTGGCAGCCAAGCTCAAATCCTTATGCCCCCTACATGATTATAAATCAGAAAAGTCAACCTTTCACAAAGTCTCTGAAGCCACTGGTTCTCTGGTCCTGAGGACCAACCAAACGACCCACGGGACCTTTGAACATTGCAGAGACGTGGGCCAGTGGACTTGGGTTGCGGTTTGGGGAACCGCATTATCAGCCAGGCTTCCACACGATGCTCGGGAACAGCCCTCACAACGCAATTGTAGCTGCCTGAACCAGCTGGGGCTCTGAATTCCAGTTTGCTGCTGACAAATAAATAATGCACTTGGTTCTCCTAATTAGGTTTTTGCCCTTGACTCTGTATTTTGCCCAACTTACTTGACTTCCAAATTATCTAGGCACCTGGAGCTCTTTAACCAGCCCCTGTGCCCGGGTGCCACATCCAGTGCTCTGATCGCAATGGTCTGGGATGAGGCCTGGGCATCGGGGTACTTTAAAGTACTCCCCCTGGCTCTAATGCACCAGACAGTTTGAGAACCACTGGCAGAGGGAGCTGAGATGCCCAGGCCCCACGCTAGACCCACTGAATCGTACCTTTAAGGGCAGGATCCAGGTGTCTGAGTTATTAATGTGCACAACGAAGCAGCCTGATGGTCCGGCGAGTCTGTGAACTCAAAAAACCTCACAATTCTTTCTCTCCATCGACGGTGGCCCTTCCCTGTCCCTGCATGAAAGGGACCGTCACCATTTTGCAAGAGCTGTAGCTGAGGCTGCTGGTGACTGGTCGGGCAGGGATGTGCAGAGAGGCGAGGTCTGGGCCCAACCCCCGGCCCCTCCCTGCCTCCCCGCCCATCCGCACACGCGTGGATGTTTCCATAAATCACTCCTGATAGGCGGTTCGCGTTCCGGAAGTGCTCTGACTGCACTTCCCATGTAATGATGGAGCGGAGGAAAGGTCTCGTTTGGGAACGCCCGTGGCTTGGGCAGGGCCGTGCTCCCCGCGGGCCTGAAGCCCCTCAGCACGGCCCTCCGCCGGCTGGCCGCAGCCCCGAAGGCAGGCCCAGGCACGCGATCCATCACCGCAAATTACTGGTGCCATCCACTAGAGGACAAGGCTGCACGGCCTTGCTGATGGCAATCTCTGCAGAACCTAAGGGGAGGCAAGGTGGGAGGAAGAGCTTGGCATGTCACGGCTGCCAAATCAATTAACAAGACCTCTGTCAGACTTGTCGCCTGAGTGAGAGACTGGACTCGTGAAAGCTGCTCCTCCCCTGATGGCAGGAGACCAGGGGGCGCAGGCTTGTCCCCTCGGTTTTATAGGTACAGTGTAATCGGAAAAGGAAATTAGTGTTTGTGGAACACTTTGCTAGCTGCCATACCCTGGCACACATTATCCTGTGGAATCCACTCAATAGCCCCACGAGGCATCGCTCTGAGTTTACAGATGGGGAAACCACAGCTGGGTTTACGCAGGGTCACACAGGTAAGTAGAGGCAGGGCAAGATCTGAGCCCGGGTCTCTCTAGCGCCAAAGCCTTGCCCTTTCCAGTAGCTTGGGCCAGCTGAAACCCCACAGACCCTGGGGTTCAAGTCCACAGAGGTCAGCTTGTAGAGAGCTGGGAGGCCAGGCAGGGACATCAGTGCTGATGTACTGGCAGTGATAACCAGTGAATGCCCTGCAGGGTGACCCCACTTCTCCCCAGAGGGACAAGACAGGACAGACAGGGAGTGAAACTCCATTCTCCTTCCAAGCTGGGCTTCCTGGTTTGGAAAACTGGTCGTAAGACCCACTGAGCCCTTCTCCCAGGAGAATCTCCTGGCATTAGAGGGCTTCCTCTTTCCGTTGTTGGGGTCTTTACAGACCTCGGCAATCAGTGTGTTAGGACACCTGGCATCATCCTTAGGTTCCTAGTTTGGTATCTTCTGGGAAGTATGCTATGAGATTCATCTGTGGTGATTTGTGGGGGCTGAAGTGGCTGGAGAAACTCTAGTGAGACAAAGTACACTCGGCTTCATCTTAAGTGGGGGCCCCGCAGAAGCTGACTGCGAGTCACCCATGGAGTTTACTAGGGAGGCAGCCCAAGAAGCTCGGGTAGGCGACTGAGAGTGAGACAGAGAAGAGACAGAAGCCCACAAGCCTGCCCTGTTCGTGGTGACCGCTGTGAGTGCTCAGTCGACGGCAGAACTCAGGGCAATGGAGAATGGCACACACCACTGAGGGACGAGCTGAGGTCTGATTCCCCAACTCCACCCTTCACTGGCTGGTCCTGAGAGGGGGAGAAGTAGGATCTGGGGGCTGAGAGGCAGCCCTTTGGGACGGGCATGTCCTGACCAGGGAATGAGTACTAGAGGAGATCAGAGTCGAGCAAGGCCCCCCAAATGTCTGTGACAAACTCTGAAGCTCCTTAGGGATGGAAAGAGTTTCATCGTTTGGTGGCTCTGATGGCCCTGTCCTGAGGACCTCTGATGCAGACACACTATGTGCCTGTAGGTGACATGACATATTATACGTAGCTCCCAGTTAAATCTGAATTTCAGGTGAACCATGAGTCAGTCTCAATGACAAGAATGTCCCATGCAGTTAACTGTTGTTCATCTGAAATGCGGATTTGACTGGGTGTCCTGTGTTTGTGTTTGCTGAACGCGGCAGAGCTGGCCACGCTGCCTCTCTGAGTGCGGTCGGTGCCCGGACAGGCCACTGCGGAGTCCAGCGCACTAGCGAAGGGTCTGAGGGAGACTTCACGCAGCAGGAACACTCAGTTACGTGAGGAGGAGCTGGCAATGTCTGCAGGTAAAGGTGGGAGACTTCGAAGGCGGAAAGATAGTGGCTTGGGAAAGAGGACGAGAGTAATTACAGAGCTGCACAGCCTTTACATAGCCTTTGGAGCTCATGCAATCGCTCACTATTCTTTTTTGAATTCACATTCAACTAACATTTCTTGGATATCCCCTTCCCAAGGATCGTGTCACTTCATCTTCACAACTGTTCTCGTTTCACACTCGAGGAAAACAGCGTCTCCCAGAGGACAGCAGTTAGCAGTTGAACTTGAAGTCCTGGTTCCGAGTCCCCGAGCCCTCTGCTGTGCACGAGGGCGTCAGAGCCCACACTCCCACGCTGCCGGGGCTGTTCGTGTCAGGTGTGAGGCAGAGGCTTGGTTCAGTCGGAAGAAATGTTTGTCCCCTGTGCAAAACTGGGTTACAGACAGCTGGCAGCCCGCTTGCCGTCTAGACCATTCCACAGGTCGTAAGACAGCCGAACTGAAGTCCTCATGTGAACAAACACACATTCCTTTGGGAACGTTGCCTCTGCCAGAGAACACACCTTGAATTGGAACTGGAAGTCGAGGGCCAACTTGGTCCTGACGTGACCTCTGTAAATATGAGACTGACTCATTCCAGGGATGCTGCAGGCCAGGCCGAGGCCGAAGGGCCACCCCTGGGCCGAGGGGCCCAGTGTGCGAAGTGTTGGGAGGTGGTGGCAGGGGCGGGGATGTCGGAAACCCCAGTCGGGGCACCCGCGGGTGAGAAGGGCCTTGGGGAGAGCGCAGACCTGACACCCAGGCTCTGCCAATAACAAGGAGTCATCGCCGTGGGCCGCGGGCTCTCCGCGGGAACCTGCAAAATTCTCGGGCTTTCCGTGGAAGAGAAAGGGAGAGACGAGGGTCCCTCTGGTACTGATTGTTCCTGCTAAGTGGGAACGACGTTTTCCAAAAGGCAAGGTGGGCGACAGCTGCCACAAACGAGACAGCCTGCCCTGCGGCACAGGGGCTGGGGATGCGGTTAGGGGCAGCCATTGTGTTTATGGCTCGTTCCCAGGCGCATGCTATTTACCCAGGAATTTGCAAGGACTCATGGTACTTAATATTCGAGGTTACTCCTAGACCCTGGATAAGCTGATGAGCTCAAAGAGCCTGATGTCAAAAAAATGAGTAACCACTCCTATGACCCTAAACCAAATCCTGAATCCAACCAACCAGTCCGTGATGCAGTCCCTAATGGGGACGGGGCAGCCCCGTGTCAGGGACTGATGAATTCAGAGAGTCACTTTATATCAGAGAAGGATGAGTCATGCGCTCAGCCTTCCAAGAAGGTTTGCGAGGGGGAAGCCCGGGAGGGCGGATGTAATTATCTAATGCAACGGCAGCCTCAATAAAGGATGACAAGGGGACAGGCAATAAAAGAAAGATACCAGGGCATCTGATTAAGGCCCCAAATGTAGAAACAATAGTGATCATTCTCAAGAGAGCAGCAACGAAGTTCCTTCGAGGAGACTCAAGTGAATAGCCCCATGCCTCCCCCTTCCTCTCCTGTGAGGCCCCCACAAACGCACCCCAAAAGAAGCCGGGCTGAACTTTAAATCCAATATCAGGTTTGCATAAAGGACATTCACTGGCTCAAAGTCACAGGATTAAGGGGCCAAAGATTTTGCCTTTGACAAGTCAGGTAAAATATTTATCCCGAAGGAGGAAATAGCACCAGATGTCTTTCTTCTAGCGAGTAATCCAGGTAAGGCTGGTGACAGCTTCTTGTTCCATAAGGCGTCCCTGAGGGAAAAGGGAAAATGAAAGGAAGCTCTCCCCATCTCCCTGGCACCCTCTCAGATTCGATACTGGGAAAACAGGCTTATTTGCAGAAGCAGATCAACACTCCCGGAGGAGCGTGCGTAATAGGCGCCCGCAGCTGTGTCCAGGCCCAGGCTGCGCCCACGAACTGCCCGGGCTCCTGCTGCCAGTTCCAGGGCCCCCGCCTCTTCCTCGCTGATGCTGCAAGGAGCAGTGATGCAGTTGAGGGGCCTGTCCCCGCATCTGTCACTTAGGCCTGTTGAGGGCTCAGAGCGTGGGCCGTGTTTCCTGTACAGCGTGGCCAGGAAGCTGAGGGGCGGCTGCAAAGTCAGTGGGAAGGACCATAGGACATTCACCTTGTCACTGCCACTGCGGGGTTCTCCTGTTGTATCAGTGAGGGGAGGCGATCGGAAATAAAACTGAAACTATGAAGCTATTTCTGGCATTTGCTTTTGCTAGAACTAGAAGTGAGTGTTAGAATGCAAGGAGCCCAGACCCCGTCATTGTGCAGATGAGGAAACGAGAACTCGGCAGGCGAAGGGAGCAGCCCGCCAAGGGCAGCCCAGGAGCCCAGCACCACGTGCCTCCCAGCTCTGCCTCCGCGGGCCTCTCCATGGCCACAGCACGTGCTCTAGCAGTTCTATTTGGCTCTGCTGAACAATAACAGGGGGAGGAGGGATTTAAGATAATCACTGACTGTCACTTTTAAGATCTAGAATCCTAATTCTAAAAGAAGCAACTGATACTTTTTCTCAAGTGAAAATCAACCAATACATAGTTGTGAGGATGCATATTTTGGCCTCAGGTGTTTCCAAACTCACTCCATTCGTGAGCCAAATTAGAATCATCAAGCATCTACTCAAGCATTGTACCAGGTTCTCTTAAAAGACTCATATCCCTACCTCGTAGCCATAGTGCGGCTCGGGGAGAGCAGCAAACTTTCTAGACGAGAGGAAGGTTGGGCAACCAAAACAAGAGACAGCTCGGTGTGGCCTCTTCTACAACCCCACTCCATCTGCTCGTGAGGTGATTTGTCAAACTAGCCATGTCTCAGACTGTAGCTCGTCATCAGAACCTGGTTAGTGGCGGGAAGGGGATCTCCTAGGACAGGCTGTCCTCAGACGAGGAGCTGGTTGTATGCTGAGATCCTCATTGCATTTGGAAACATGCTCTACAAACCTTCAGCCAAAGGTCGCCTCGAGGAAGGACTAGGAGTCACAGTCTTAGTGGGAAAGGATTTGGATGTTCGTTACATTTCTCCTGCATGGAGCATTGGGCAACGAGCTCATTTTCTGGCAATGGGGCCTCCCATCAGTCCATTTGAGAGAAGCCACACTTCAGAGGAGAAAGAACAGGTAGAAACAATGTCTACATTCCCGAGTCCCCCTGCTCAGGATACAGCAGGTCAATGTGCTTATCTGTCATTTGGATGCCATAGTGGCCACCTGACTGGTCTTCCTTCCCCTGATTGTCCCTGCTCTGTCCTCCTTTACACAAGGGCCCATTTTACTCTACTCCCATCAATAGGCTTCCGGGTGGTTCTCTATTGCTTCCAACTGAAGCTCTCATGGACTCTCCATCCCCCTGGCTAACCACTCCCTTCACAGCCCTGTCCTCCTACAAACCGTATTTCTTAGAGTCCCCTAAAATCACTTTTTCCCTTTTGGGTTTTGTCACCTTTCTGCTTTTTTTTTTTTTTTCAGATTACCTCCCTTACCTAGAATGCCACCCTACTCTCCTCACAAATCTCTACGAGCCCAAATCCAGCCATCACAACTCATCCTGGCTGTCTTTCGAAGTCTAACACTTACATTTTCCAAATGGTGGTGAGGAGGAGGGTGTTGGTCTGTAACACTCCTTATCACACACCAGGTCGTGTGCTAGGTGTCAGGGCTTTCCTGCTGGGCCCTCAAAACCACCCTACAAGGCAGGTCATGCTGATACTGTCCACATTTTTTTTTTTTCCAAAAGAAAAGGAAAACACCGAGATGTGAAGAAGTGACTAGACATGTTACTGTACTTTGTAAGTTGTATGCATTTTGCACCTTCCCTCATGGGTCTTGAGAGCAGGAGAGTCCTATTCCTCTCCTTTGGTCCCGCCCTGCCTAGTACAGTGCCTGGTACATGGTACATGGTACATGATTGGGCATCATGTCTGAAGGGTACCTGAATTCAGCTGCTCTTTTTTTTCCCCTTGCAATTGGCTATTCTTTTTGCCTGGTGGCTTGTTTTTATATTTCATGGATTAGGTCTGAGGTGAACAGAGGTGTCCCATCTGCCCTTGCAGAAGGAAGCATCAAGTAGGTTCCTGAGAAAGACAGGGAAGAGGAGAGGGAGCCCTCTCCTCTCCTTATGTGATTGGGGTCACCCTCCCTGTGTCCATCTGTGACCCACAACAGCACATAATTGAGGGGCTGTAGTTCCTCAAGCCTTGGCAGGACTGGCCACCATTCTGGTGAGAATTGATAGGTAGAAGTGTGTTAGGAGGAAGAAAACAAAAGGTAGGAGTTCATAACTCTGGGCACCACAGCATGAATACTAGAGACTTGGGATTCATAGGAGGGCCATCAGACAGGATCAGGACTGCTTAACTTTAGAGGTCTCACTGCACAAAGGCCAGTCTCTCTGTACCCCACTGTCTCTGTCTACCATGGAGACGACAGGGCTTCCCAGTGTGGAGCCCGCCTCACAGTGGAACCAGCATCCCCAGGATCACAGAGACACCTACACTCAAACTTGGCATTGCCACGTATGAGCCAGCTGACCTCTGGGAAGGAACTTACTGGTTCTGAGCTCCAGTTTCCAGATCTGTTAGCATGGGTAATCTGCCTCAATCACGGGGCCAATGTCAGGACTGGAGGAGACGGTGTACACAGACCATGAGCACAGGGCCCCAGTCCCAGTGCTCAGTTAACCCCAGCCACCAGCAGTTAAGGGAAAGGAGACAACGGAGCCACATCTCAGGCCCCAGGAGCCCTCATGAGCCTGCAGTGGACACGGCCCTGCTCGCATGTGGTGCTTCTCTGCTACGAAGACCTGAAGCCCTGTGGGCCAGACCTAGCTGATCCCCTTTCACCCCACATTCCGCAACAAGGTGTCTCTCTGCACCGAGAAAAGCTGGTCTGGGGTAGCTCTGGAAGGGACATCGTGTTTTCACTGGACAGTCCTTCACCCAGCTTTAAGGGGCAGGATATTTTCCTGGTACCCCATAATAAGAAATTATATATTGTGATGCTTCTTTGATTTCATGGGTCCTTAGTACACATGAGCTAGAATTTTGGAGAATATGACTATAATTTGGGGCTTGTGGTTTAAGTACAACTCCGATGCCCGGTGTAATTCACCACCACTCTATACTCGCAGGGCTTCCACGTGTCCTCCTTCATTCTTTCACGAAGGTTTCCTTAGGACGTCCTTTTTCCTTTCTTATCTCCCTTCCCAACTTCTGGCCCCGGCAGACTCCTCCCGTCTCTGCACAGCCAGGCCTGTCAAGGATATTGCACTAAAAGGGCTTCAGGCACATTTTGTTTGGTCACCAAATGCTAAATGAATGCCTGACTCTTTTTTTTTTTTCATTTTTTACAGTAGAGTATATGTTGAACTTTAGTAAATTTTCTGTTCATCCCAGAAACAATGTCAGGATAATTAAATTTTAGATAATAATGAATCAGGGAAGTTGATCTCAGCCATGGAAAAAAATGCCGTGATTTAAATTGTCAATATACAGATGCTTTTAGTTCTTGGAAGCCACTGCCAACTGTGCCTGCCGGAAGTTAAGTTCTCAATAGTTTGCTATGATTGATGCAGGCATTAGTCATTAAAAAAAAATCTCCAACTAAATGATTTGCATCCGAACGGATGACATCAGTAACACCATGAGCTTGTTGTTTCAGAAAGAGACCACTAGATGGAGCACTTGCAATTCAAAAAAAAAAAAAAAAAAAAAAATCTCAGCCCTGAGATACTAGCGTTTTACCAAAGACTCCATTGTACTTACAACCCTGCATCTCTATAAGGCACGGCTTGCCCTGATGATGGTGTTTTCTTTCCTCCCAGACTTTGATATGACTCTCCCTCTTTCCTCAGGACAGGTCACTTCTCCCCACGGGCAGTGTCTCTGTATGAGTTCACCTTTTTAAACTTCTGGTGTGTCCTTCTGCTATTCCTAGCCCTGTGGCTGAGTGGGAAAATGTGCTCTTTAAGATGTGGTTTCTTTCTTCCGCTTACCTTGACACGACTCACTCCTGAGATCCAAGGCACCGGTCCCGGGCCTGGCTGCTAAGCCGACGCTCCCTGCCAAAGCACCTTGGTGTGTGGGACGTTCATTATACGAATTACACACCACCTTTGTTCTCCCCGATGATGACAGCAATAAATTTTCTTCAAGTTTATTTAAAGAAAGTCCATCTCAGTGGAGTAGTTGTTCTTGCACCACCCCTTTAAAAATGGTCATACTGAGGGATGAGCCCACTTCTCCGAAGGGGGACAGGAGGTAGGAGGGACACCTCCGAGAAGCAGGGCGAAAAGAACCGAACACATGGAGCCCATCGCTACAAACGAGTGAGCGTCTCTGCTAGTCTGAACTCAGGGCTACGCTTCCCCCCACGGCTCAGGAATGGTGGGGCGTTGAGGGGGAGGGCAGGGCAGAAGATCTGACATATTCCCTTATTTTTCCACACCAATAGGTGGGTCAACAACATCAAGCACAAAAGAGCCTCTTTGAGGCTGGAGTTTCCTGGTTGCAGCCCCCGAACCTAAGAACCCAGAGCTCTATTCCCAGATGGCCTCTCCTAATTTGCTAAATAACCTTGGGCAAGTCACTTAACCTTCCCAAACCTCAGCTTCTCGGGCTGTAAAAGAAGGGTGCCAAGAGCTCTCCCTGCTCTGCTTCCCCGGAAGTTGTGGGGATTAATGAGGAAAGCAAAGCAGTCAAGGGCCTGCAGTTTCTTTAAGAAAGGTGCTGCTTACCTACCCTTGGATGGGAGTCACACAAATAAAGAGAATAAAGACACACCAGGCCAAAGTCACCAGGGTCCTGCGTGTCCTGGGGGCTTCCATGTTTTTCACTCCTCAAAGAGGGTTGGTAGGAACAAAACAAAACAAAAATGCCTCACAAAGCCTTTGTTTGACAAAATTCTCACTGGATTATTTTTATCTGATTAGTCCGCATCGATAGATGAAATGATTTTAAAGAAAGGTCTGGAAAAACAAGGCTGTCCGAAGACACCCGGTACTGCGGCCTAGCCTTTCGTCCGAGCGAAACGCGTTTCACTACACAGAGAGGCGAGGACTCCTCTGATAATTAGCCTTCCAGTTTGGTGACAGTAATTATCACCATTAGGGGCTCTTCTTTCCCTCTTCTGATGAAATATATATTCACGCTGCGGAGGCCCCAATCCGAGGACTGTTTGGGCAGAACCCAAAACGCAAGGAAAGAATCGATTTTAACCTATTTTAAAACATTTTGATCTAATTTCATATTTCTAGTTTTCAACGGCTTGCAGCAAATAGATGAAAATAAATGTCTTGTCACATGTCGTGCTGTGGACTCTGCCGTTAGGTTTTCAAAGACTCCTGAAAACAGGAGGAGAATCCTCGATTAGCTCCGTCTGATGCCTCAGGATTTCCCAGCTGTCATTGTTCAAAGGTCTAGTTTTGGGAGCCTTGAGGAATGACCAAGTGGATTATTTGCTCTAAAATGCTATAAATGATCAGTTTCTCAGTCTCTCGGCGATACTCATAGAAAGGGGTGGGACAGAGGAGCCAGGAATACGTCCTCTCAAGCATATGTGGGGTATATGCATTTCTGTGTATGTTTTCAGGGCTAGAGATCGAATTCTGATTATTTGAAAAAAAAAGGAAGAACAATAAATAATCATGGATTGTGCCACTGTTGGCTTTTTTTCCTGAAATCTAATTACCATAGTGGCCCACTGCCTTGATTAAGTCTTTCCTCCCTAAATAATTAATTTGCCTTTATGCAAGTGTATTTTCCTCTTACAAATTTTAACGCGTAACACTGAGGACCCAGGCTCAACAAACCCACTTTCAAGCACATAAATAATTGCCTTGGAATAATTAACAATTAACCTTGGTATAAGAGGGCTAAATATTAGTATACTATATTAATTCACAGCAGATATTAGCTGTTTGGTGTTAGAAAACGTTATAAATACACCTACATTTATAACCCCTGCATGGTCAGTAAGTTTCGTTAGCTGGAATTTGTTAACTAGTTCAAAGGAATAATTTCAATGTAAATATTTAACCAATTTGTTTTGATCTATTTTAGAAGCATTTATGCCAACCAAACTTCTTTTTTTAAATGTTAAGTCCTGGAATCAAGAACTGGGATTGAGAATATAAATGAATGATCAGGGTCCCTTGCCCCAACAGTCACAAAAACTCAGCACACACGGTTGCTTGACAGTTGGGTGGTGGCATCTCGTTCAAAGGTCGAGATGTGGGTGTGAAGTACCCAGGGGCCCAGCACCATCCGCTGTGCTGCTGGACCCAGGTGGCAGGGTTTTGGTAAAGGAGCACATTAAGAGAAACCTGTGGTTTCCTAACGCTTGTCTTTCTCTGCCACAGTTCTACGCACACCCTCCTTACCACACCGGCGAGGAAATGAAGGCCCAGATGTCTCCATCCCGAGCATCGTTCCCACCTCCCTGACGACTCCATATTTAGCTATTACCTCCTTCCCCTTCAGCCCAGTCAAGGGAGCTTGGGATAGAGTGGGGCAGGGCCAGAGGACCCTCCCACCAAGGGGGTTATGGAATGCCCCTCCATCCCCAGGTCCCCAAGCCCTCGGCCAGGGCTGCCCAACTCCAGGGTCTCCATGTCATCCTCCTACATCTGACTCCTTCACAATCTCTCTGGTCAGGAGTTTGATTTCCACATCATCTGATACCATTCCTAATCCTTACCCGTTTTCTGACATCTTGGGATTCAGTGTTGGCGTCACCTTGGTCCCCAGCTCAGGTGTGAGGTGACAGTATCTGCGGGAAGAATTCCAGGCCATGCATTTAAGGAAAAGCAGTTTCCAACCACAGCTGGGGCAGCTGCTCAGCCCAGCCCGGCGCCAAACCTCTGGGCCCACGTAGAGCTGCTGTGGAGTTTGGGACTTCTTCTGTCTGAAGACACTCTTTCTTCCTGCAAGTACAGTGTCAGGTGACGCCTCTGGGAGCCTCACTTTTTAAAAATTTTTTTCATATGGTGGTGGATTTGGTCTGTTTTGCTTGTTTGTTTTTGTTTGCTCCTGTTGCTTGTTAGTGTTGCTGTTGTCCTTACGACCTGAAATCCTGCAGTGTGTGCGCCAGGCAGAATCCGCAGGCTTGTGGTCACATAGGGTTTTTTCTTTTCTGTCATTGGATTCAGTCCTTAAAGATGGGGACACAACGAAAGTTTTTGCATTGGGTACATTTCCTGCTCGAAGATTTTTTGAAGGTTTAGCTTTCAGGTCACCGTTGTCTTAGAATTCTTGGTAAACTTACTACTGTCTTAAACTGATTTTTGCTGTTCAGTTTCAAATTAGGGCAAGGAGAGGGGTCGAATGAATTGCCTCTGGAGAAGCTGGAACCTGAAGAGGTATTCCCAGCAAGAGAAAGGGACAAGTGGCACAAGCAAGGAAGGAACCAGCATTGATAAGTAGTATTGATTGCACATCTACCTGGTGCTGGCGGACAAGGAAGGGGTGAAGATCAGAATGCAAAGGCACGGGGTAGTTCGGAGACTTTATAAGTGGTTGTGCTAAACAGAGGTAGCTCATGAGCCTGGAAATAAGGTGTCAACAGGGGGAAAGGGCAGGCGGAGTCTCCCGGGCCCATAATTTCAAGGTATCCCTTGAGTAACTGGACAGATGAGGGAAGAAATGAGTGGGAGGGCGTGGAATACGCGTGTGGTCACTGCTCGTGTGCCCACTGCAAGACAGAGCACTTCTATTGTTATCTACTTGCTTGTTTTTGGTTTTTTGCCAGATGGCACGTTTGAAATTTCCTTTTTTGATCTTTAAATAGTCCTGGGGGAAACACTTATAAGGCAGACAAGATGTTTGCAAACTTTTGTATATTTCATTAAAAGTAAACATTACAGAGGAGGTTGTCAACCAGATCAGTCGTTGTAGTGTAATTAGCCGAACAAATCCACCCTTCCCTCTGCCGTGATTGCAGTGAGGTCAGCCCCCCTCACTTTTCCATCAGCGAATTTTGGACGCTATGGTTTACCCACTAGCTGAGCGGGTATTTAAAGAAATTTTAAGCATTGCTAGAACTCCATCTTATATTATAATAAGATTTATAGCTCTGTACATTTTGTGCAGTGATAGAAAGTCACTGCTCTATATCATCATTATTCTGAAATCTTGAGGTCTTTGCAATAATTCAAGACTGTGACAATGAAGGATTTCACCAAAGGATCTGGCATATTGCTCTGTTCTTATTCTGGGTAAGGTTTTGAATTAATTCAATTGGAATTTTAGGAAAAGATGCCTATATTTTTCCAATCTCAAGTGTGGTTATTAAATTTTTATACTTTCCACTATGTTTCTTAACCCTTTATGAACATCTAAAAATATGCTTTTTCTATGATTTCTCATCAGTGAGGTTTCTGTGACTATGGCTAACGCACCATTGGTCTCATTGACTAACTGCCATTCAATATTTACCAATAAGTAGACAGACACGAAAGGCCAGATTCGTTCCCAGGACGGAGACGGTTGCTGTGATGAGCATTTACAGCATATTGTTTTTCCAAATTGAAGGCAATTTCACTTCCACTAAAAGTGAATAGCTGAGTATCAACTATCTCTTTAAACTTTAGTGTAGCTTTCTCATTCTATCCCCAAATAAGATGAAAAAATACTTTGGAAATCTACCGACTTCCAATCAAACAATAGTTTTATTGTGCCTGCAACTTAGAGACACAATCTGCTGGTTATGCCAATGGGTGAACAGGTAAAAAAAAAAAAAAAAGCACTTTTAAAAGCATCACATTATCACGGGAAAGGAAGTGTTATAGCATTTATTGAATACCTACTATGAGCCAGGCATCATGTTAAATGCTTCCCTGAATTGTCAAATAAAACACTAATTACAAGTCTATGGCATGGTGTAGTGGGTTGAATTGTGTCTCCAAAAAAAATATGTTCAAGTTCTAACCCCCTAATACCTGTGAATATGCTCTTATGTAGACCTAGGGGCTTGGCAGACGTAATCGAGTTAAGATGAGGCCATTCTGGATCAGGGTGGCCCTGGTCCAATGACTGGAGAGGGAGACTGGATATAGAGACAGTGAGGATACACCCATGAAAGAAGGTCCTGTGAGGACATAGCCAGAAACTGGGGTGATGCAGCTACAAGACAAGGAGTGCCAAAGATTAGCAGCAACCACTGAGAGCGAGGAGAAAGTGTCCTCTGGGAGGAACCCCACCCTGCTGACACCTTGATTCGTCTTCTGGCTCCCTGAACTGTGTGAGAGAATAACTTTCTGTTGTTTTGAGTCACCCAGTTTGTGGTACTTCGTTACAGCAGCCCTAGGAAATGAATACATGTGGGTCCTATGATATTACCTCTGTCGTGATTATTTAGTTAGTAAGTTAGATGGGTGCTGGATTCAAACTCAGCCTGGCGCTACGGTCGATATCTCTCACCAACGCTCGCCAGATTGTACACATGACTTTGCAGACTTGGTTTCTTCTCCTAGTTGTCTAAGTTCCATGGGAATAAATGTTGCAGCTATGTGTTCATAGGTCTGTAGAGGCAACGGTGCTGTAACACACCGATACTTGAAATAACAAAGACCCCATGGACTGCAGGCAATTCCTGGCGCATCATGGAGTGTCCGTGATGTCAGCAAAGTGATGTGAAATTATGCTTGAATCTGTTAAATATTTGAAACATGCCAGCTAGAAAAAAATGAATTTTCCATCTTTAATGAGGCCAAAGAGATATTTGTTACTGTCACTAACCCCTATAATTTCTGGGACAAATAACAGATCCAGGGAAAATTACTTTCAAATGTCAGATATTTTGTTTTCAATGTATACTGCCTCTCCCAAAAGATTTCATTCTTATTTCCTAAGGCATATATAAAAGTTTAATATTCAATTAAGGCTTCCATAACTTACACATGATGTTAGTTTATTTGGAAGCAGCTATACATAAAATAAATGTAATGTGGGCCTTTGTGATGATATCATTAACTTTTCCAAATTCGAATAAATTCAGAACATTAGATATTGACAAATAAGGACTGCCTTTATAGTTCCAGGAGTTGTTGGTATGGTCCGTGTTTTTGCCTCTGAATGGCTAGACCATAGAATGAAGAATCTCACTGTGGTCTTGATTTGCATTTCCCTTATAGCTAACGCTATTAGCATCTTCTTATGTACTTATTGGCTTTGTGTACATCTTCCTCGGAAAAACATACATTCAATTTCTTTGCCCTTTTAAAAATTAGGTTGTCTCTTTATTGTTGAGTTGTAGGAGTTTCCACATAGTCTGAATATTAAACCCTTATCAGATACATGATTTCAAATATTTTCTCCCATTGTGTAAGTAGGTTGTTTTTTTCACTTTCTTGATGTCCTGTGAAGCACAAGAGTTTTTAATTTTTGGTGGTGTCCACGTTACCTATGTGTCATTTGTTGCTCTTCCTTTTGCTGTCCAGCTCTTTTAGAGATGATGTAGAACGTAAATGAAGACACCGCCCCTTCTCTGCTCCTTCCCATTCCATCTCGCTTCCTTCCTCAGAGGCTCTGATCATGAAGTCGTTTTGTTTCCTTTCCTTGTTTTATACCTTTAAAATATGAGGGCTGAAAAAAATAGAATAAAATAAAATAAAATAAAATAAAATAAAATAAAATACAAGGGCTGTCTGCAAAGTATCCAGCCATGTAACCATTCTTATTATATTGACAATGACTGGATTTTTTCCTGACAGCCCTCATATGTGTGTGTGTGTATATAATATATATATTACATATTATATATATCAAATAGAATTCTTTTGTGTGTATTTAAAATTGTATATAAATGGTATCATGTTTCTTTCAGCACCTTTTCTTGGAACCCACATCTGAGATCTAGCCCTGCTGACCTGTCTTTACCTACTTCATTCATTTTCATTGGCATAATTGTCTTCAATCAAATGATTAGGGAATGATATTCGAACTTTTACAACTGGCATGGCTCTGGTGCCAACAGTACACATGGTATTCATCATAAACAATAGCACCTTTGGGTACCTGTGAACACCTGGTTAAATACCAAACCAGCTTCCACATTCTATTATAAAATTTAGATTGTTTCCAATTTTTCACTATTACAAACAACACTGCTACAAGTATTCTTGCAGCCACCTCTTCACGCACATCTGTGAGAACTTCTCTAGGATCCATTACTTGGGAGTAGCTTTGGTAAGTGGTCTGCTACACACGTGTTCTGTTTTATTTTTCCTGCTGTATCAGAATTGTGGGTAAGGCCAAAAGCTGAGGACAAAAGGTGATAGGTACTCCACATTCTGTATAACCACCATGATGTCACAGAAGTTGTGACCACCTGCCTCCCGGAAGGCATATTGAGAGGCACCCATGCTGAGAATAGGTCTTTTCTCTAATGGCTCCCACCCGGAGTCAACCTAAGGGAAGAACAGGGAGAGAAGAGGGGGTCTTCTGGAGAAAACCAACTTCACAAAGAATGGCATAACAAATACGCCACAGTTGGACTACAGAAATTGAGGGGAAACCGTAGGGGTGGACTGTGCTTGAGCTATCCTCATGGTGCTCCCATAAAAGTACCTTCTTCTCGGGGAATGTCATGCTCCGGGCAGAAGAAGTTCAGGCAGACTAAGTCCCATGACAGACGACCACACAGGGCATAGGTCCCCATGAACCTTTCAAAGAGTCCACGTCCAGGCCCCACAAAAGCCCAGCATTTGGATCCTGCTAATTGCTGTGGGCCAGAGAGGCAGCAAAACCCAGCGAGACAAGTCTGCAGAGAGAAGACGGCTCCCTCACCCAATCGTGCAGGAAGGAACTTGGCCTTTCCCTTCTCCTCTTCCCCAGGCAGCTCATGAGGAGGAAGGAGAGAGGGGAAGAGGCAGTAGCTGAGATTTTCCGTGACCCCACCTCCCTAACCATAGCTCCTGCTGAGGGAGAGAGGAGGCAGAGAGCTTCACATCAGACAAGAGATTGAAGCTTTGAAACAAGCAGGGCTGAGTTTTAGACACGCCAGAGACTTCCAATAAGTAAACGTAGCCAAAAGCTGGAGAAACTGGCCGAAGGAGATTAAGGAAGCCTGCTCCTCAGCTGCTAGGAGGCTCAGCCCGGGACAGTGGGGCATTTGTCAGAGGGAATGAAATCCTGTTATGTTCATAACCCAGTGAGATTAGACTGTTCAATAAACTACTGAAACTCGATACACTAGTGGTGAGGTGCCAAGGTGTTCCCCAGGTGGGGTACCCATTTATGTTCCCCCCAAAAGGGAGCAACAGTTCCTTTGCCCACGTGAAATGTGTGCCACGATATGCATTGTTTCTACTTACTTCTGTCTTCCTTTCATTCATATGAGTCATCAATTTTGAGCAAAAACGAAAACGGTTTTGACTAAAAGCCACAAAAATTGTCAAAAGAGCCATCACTACACAAACCAGTCCATTTTTCATGTTCACAGCCAGAAATTAGCTAGCCCCCAAATATATCCAATGAAGTAGCCAAGAAAATGCAGCATTTTCCCGTGACCAGACACCTGGCTCCCGCGGGGCCCTTCCCAGCGCTCCGTGCCCCACCCCTCCCGCTGCCCCTCCTCTCGGTGTGGTCACAGGCATCTGTGAGATGAGCCTGGGGCCCTGGGGGGCGCGGGCTCCCAGACCAGACCAGGCTGGACCTCTGGCCTTTTGTTTGGAACCCCCTAGCTCGGGTCTCCTGCTCTCAGCTTTCTGTCTGTCTGTCCCACCCCAGGCCGGTGTCTGGCCAGGGCTCAGCCTCTTCGGGCAGACAGGTGGTCAGACCACCCTCAGCCTGGTTCACCTTTGTATTTGCCTCCATGGGGATGGCTCATGGCTGCAGCCCAGGGGCCGGGTCTGCCCCCTGCCTCTTCCTCTCCAGCTCCCAACCCCGCAGTCCGGCCTCCTAGGATGCTGTATCCAGGGCTCCAGGAGGCAGAGCGGGCTGACACACCTTGCTTGAATCCACCCGAAGGGAATCTGAATACACCCTGCATGGAATCCCCCATGGGTTTATTATTAATTCAAACGGATAGACTTGCAGGCTAATTGTTCTCCTGCCACCCTTGGCTGACAGAGTTTATAAAAGGAATGGCCCTTGAAGGTAAAAGAGCATTACAGCTGGATTTAAGGAATAATGCATCTCTCACAAACCTGCACAAGTTGCAGTTTGATGAAAATTACCGTCAAACCTAGTGTTGTAAACTCCGTTTCCGGGAGAAAATATAAGGAAAAAAAAATCCTGTAAGATACAGAAATAGTATCTGAGACAACCTGGCAGGGTGCTTGGGATCATTATGATGTGCACAGGATTCCGTGACAATGACGGATAACCTCGCGAACAACTGAGCAGGAGCCTTTTGTTTATCTTCACTTGCCTTTGCATTTATGTCATGTCTTTCACCTGGGGATGAGATTTCGCCTTCGAAAGTTTGAAATGATTTTTAACTCAGGAAATAAGTTTCCTGGGTTTCTCATGGAGGTGTTTCTCGTGTTCCCCTCCCCCACTCCTTCCCCCCGCCCGCCCCCCAGCTGTCTTCCTCCCTTGCAGCTGGGGTGCGTCAGCCCTGGGTGCCAGATGCAAAATGATTAAGCCAAGTGCAGTTCCCCAAATTGAACTTGTTATTGATTAGCACTTCCTAAATCAAACAGAATTGCTGATCACTATTGCAGGGCAATGCTTGGGATCCAATTGCTCGAGTGAGCCTGGGCAGGGGAATTTTTCAGACCCCCCCACCCCCACCCCACCTAATCACTGCTGTTGCCTGCAAGGAAGAATAGCAACTTTCATCGCCAATTCGTGTGTCTTAAGCACCGGCTGGGCATGTGACAGTGTGCAGTCACAGAGGGGGTTTTAACAATTAGCAGGAGCCGCTGTCCTGCCTCTCCTCAGCTGTGATAATTAATGCCTTAGGACATTTTTATGAGTGGGTATGTGCCTGGCACATGACACACAGTACTGAGAGCACCAATTACATCTGAACCTTCTCAAAGGATGGGGAGCACAACAAGAGGCCATTTTGTCCATGTGGTTTGGAGATACTCTAACAGGTCATTTGAAATATTAGTGAAATAAAATTAGAACAGAGGGTCTGTTTGCAAATCAGCCCCCAACGCAGCCATTCGTCCAAAGGTATGAGGAACAACTAACTTCACCCTCGGGTCACCTATCCCCAGTTCCTGCTCTTGTTGATGGATCAAGACACAAGTTAGTGATTTCCTCGTGTACATGGTGAGTGCGTGTATCTTTGCGTCTCTTCACCCAACCCACCCTGCAAAGATACTGAGGAGATATACGTTAAAAAAAATTAGACTTTGTTTTTTTAGAGCAGTTTTAGGGTCACAGCAATATTGAATGGAAGGTTCAGAGATTTCCCATCTGACCCTGCCCCTAGATATGCACAATCTCCCCTAATAGTGACATCCTGTACCAGGGGGGTAAATTTCTTACAAAGGATACACCTACATTGACACATCATAATCACCCAAAGTCCATAGTTTATGTCAGAGTTCGCTCCTGGTGTTGAACATTTTATGGGGTCGGACAAATGTATAATGACATGTATCCTTGTGGTTCCATACAGAGGATTTTCACCGCCTTAAAATTCTCTGTGCTCTGCCTATGCGTTGCTACCCCCAATACTGGGCAACCACAGATCTTTTTCTTGCCTCCATCGTTTTCTTTTTTTCAGAATTTCATGTATTTCAATCCTATAGTATGTAGACTTTCCAAATTGACTTCTTTCACTTAGTGATACATATTTAAGGTTCCTTCATGTCTTTTTGTGGCTTGATAGCACATTTCTTTTTAACACTGAGTAACATCCCATTGTCTGGATGTATCAGTTTATTTATCTATTCACCTGCTGAGGGACGTCTTGACTGCTTTCAGATTTGGACAGTTATTAATAAAGCGGCAATAAACATCCATGTGCAGGTGTTTGTGTGGACATACGTTTTCCACTCCTTTGGGTAAATACCAAGGTTTGTGACCTTTTGGTAGGAGTGTGCTTAGTTTTGTAAGAAACTGCCAGACTGCCTTCCAAAATGGATGTACCACTTCACAGTCCCATCAGCAGTGAGTGAGTGTTCCTACTGCTCCACACCCTCACCCGTATGTGGTGTTGTCAGTGTTTTGGATTTCTGCCATTTTAAGGGCTGTGTAGTAATATCTAATTATTCTCTTAATTTGTAATTTCCTCATGATGTAAGATGTCATGCATCTCATTTGCATATTTGTCATCTGTATATCTTCTTTGGCAAGATCCTTAAAAGGTCTTTTGGCCATTTTTTAAAAATTAGGATTGTCTAGTTTTCTTATTTTAAGGTTGAAGAGGTCTTTGTATATTTTAGATAATAGTCCTTTATCAGATACGCCTTTTGTAAGCGTTTTCTCCCAGGCTGTAGTTTGTCTTCTCATTCTCTTGACGGAGTCTTTTATAGAGAAAAGGGTTTAATTTTAATAGAGTCAATTTTATCAATTCTTTCTTTCATGGATCATGCTTTTCATGTTGTATCTAAAAAGTTATCTCCATACCCAAGGTCATTTAGGTTTTGTCCTATATTAACTTCTAGAAGTTTTGTTGTTTTGTAATTTGCATTTCGGTCTATGATCCATTTTGGAATACTTTTTATGAAGGTTATAAAGCCTATGTCTAAATTAATTTTTTTCATGTGGATGTTTAGTTGTTCCAGAACTATTTGTTAAAAAGGCTACGCTTGCTCCATTATATATTTTTATGCTCCTCAAAGATAAGTTGACTGTATTTAGAGGGGGGTCCCACTTATGGGCTCTGTATTATGTTCCATTGATGTATTTGCCTGTTCTTTCACCAATACCACATTATCATGATTAGTGTAGCTTTATAGTAACTCTTGAATCAGTACCATGAGTCCTCAGACTTTGTTATTTTCCTTTAATATTATATTGGCTATTCTGGGTCTTTTGCTTCTCCACTATACTTTAGAATCAGTTTGTCAATGTCCACAAAATAACTTGCTGAGATTTGATTAGTATTGCATTGAATCTGTAGATCAAGTTATGAGGAACTGACATCTCGACAATTTGAATATCTCTATCCATGAATATGGAATATCTCTTCATTGATTTAGTTATTTATTTCTTTCATAAGAACTTTCTAATTTTTCTCATATAGATCATATATATATATATATATTTATATTTATATCCAAGCATTTTATATTTTGGGTGCAAATATAAGTGGTATTGTGTTTTAAATTTCAAATTCACTTGTTTATTGCTAGTATATGGAAAACTTTCTATTTTAAGGTACTTTCAAATTTAAAGAAAAGTTCCAAGAGTAATATAAAGAAATCCTGTATGCTCTTCTCATATCTTCAGCAATTATTAACATTTTGTCCCATTTTATTATTCTTCCTCCTTTTCTCTTTACATAAACATGTACATGTACATACAACACACACAAACACACACACACACACACACACACAGACTTGCTTCTCTTATCCCTAAATACTTTAATGTGTATTACCTAAAAAGAAAACTGGTTTTTTATATAATCATAGTATGATCATTAAACTCAGGACATTTAACATTGTTACAACACTGAGTATAAACTTAGTCCATATTCAAATTGTATTAATTGTTCCAAAAATGTTCTTTATGGTATTTTTCCAACCCAAGATACTATCATGAATCATTTACTTTTCATGTCTCCTTAGTTTTCTTTAATCTGGAACACTTTCAGCCTTTTAATGTTTTGTCTTTTTTGACATTGGCATTTTTGAAGACTAAATGTGAGTTGTTTTGTATCTTATGCTTCAATTTGGGTTTGTTTGATGTTTCTTCATCATTAGATTTAGATTGTATATTTTGGGCAGAAATTCTACATAAGTAGAATTATGTCCAAGTAAAGGCATCATACAGGAGTCATGTTATGTCAGTTTGTCTCATTTTTACAATGTTATCTAAGGTGAGTTTTTTAAAAAGTTTTTAAACTCATCTTTTTTAAAGCTAGCAGTGTAGCGGTCTAGTGGGTAGTGTTATAGGCCTTGAGTCCAAGTTTTAAGGATTAAAGAGCAATGAGCAATATGCGATATTGGGTCTGATACCTAAGATTGACCCAAAATATCAAAAAATGATCTTTGCTCTAATAACAGCATACATTGAATAGCTCACCAAAAAGTTGACAATGCACTGTAGAATTGTATGCCTGAAACCTACGTAATCCTTGCTAACAGATGTCACCCCAGTAAGTCTAACAATAAAAATAAATAAATAAATAAAAATAAATCCAACAGATTACTAATCAGATTATTATGACTAATGGTTTGTCATAATTAATAAATGTGATTAAAATTTGAGCAGGGAAAAATAGTCATGTTTTTATTTCTCCATCCTTCTTTCCATAGACATGAACTGAATATTATTATTATTTATTATTATTATTATTATTATTAAACCTGAGCTTCAGCTTCCTCATCTTTAAAGTAAAGGGGTTGGACTTGATTCATAAATTTCTCGCAGTGTCTATGTTCTCAATAACACAGGTGAAGCACCTGGAATTTGTAAGACATAGAGCATGGCATCTGGGAGAAGGAAAAATATGCTTGTAAGAAGGAAATGATGGGGAAGAATTTTCCCTCATGGTTCAACAACCAGCAAGGAAGGGAATCATATGTAAGACTGTCCTGATGTGATTTGGAACTGTCTGACCTGTCTCTGCTTTCTTGGTCACCAGACTATCTCACAGAAGATGAACGTTATGCTTAGGAGGGCATGAAAGTTCTGATTTTATGAAATGTTTTAAGTAGCTGCTTCTAGAACCCAGAAAAATAAGAAATGTAAGTTATTTTCTATCCTTATTGGATATAGGCTGAAATACCTTTTGTATCTTCTGTTAGTGGGAATGTTTGACATCTGACGTTTTTTGTTTAAGTTGGTGTGTTAAAATTTCCCTCTTGACATAAATTTTTGGTTCGTTCCCTCAAAATCAGAGTCTGACTTGCTCTTTCAGGCTGATGCCAAGTTCTCTAAGCAGTTGTTGGGGGACAGCTGGCCAGTGGGTGGTTCTCTAATTACTACCAGGCTTCCAGATAAGGAAGAACCCCATTTTAGAGAAATTGGAAGGAAGAAATAAAGGAAGAAAATTGTAGAACAAAGAAGTGGAGCTCTGACTGTAACAATATTAAGACTTTCCTCCTTATTGCAAATTGCAAAGGAACCTAATTTGGTGATTTCTCAACACACATACACAGACAAACAATATTACATTTTGGTTTTATCTCAGCAGAGAAAATTGCAAACAACCTAATTACTCAAAAATTAGTGCATACGTAAGTAAATTAGGTACCTTTCCTCAATGGAAGAATATGCAAATATTAAAAATAATTATTGCAAAGACTAAGAGGAAACATAGGAAAATATATTGGGAAGGATTACTAGTTTTAAATGGAAGTAAAATCGAAATATGTAGAGATGTGCAGAAGGATAAAGACAAAGAGTACATAAGCATATAAGAGAACGCCCCATTTTATCGTGTGCATTTAAAATCTATTGATTCTAACATAGTGTTGGGTACTTAGTCAAAATAAAAGTCAAAAATAAGAATAACCATAATTTGGTACCGCCATTATGGAAAATAGTATATAAAGGTTTCTCAAAAAATTAAAAATAGAATTATTAATACCATATGATCCAGTAATCACTCTCCTGGGTATATATCCAAAGGAAATAAAATCAGTATCTTGAAGGGATATCTACCCTCCCATGTTCATTGCAGCATTGTTCACAGTAGCCAAGATATAGAAATAATCTAAGTGTCCATTGACAGATAAATGGATAAAGAAAATATAATATGTATCAAATAACAGGGATTTATCCTACTGCCTTAAACAGCTAATGAAACAAACAAAATATATGAAACAATGATTTTCAGAGATTTGGCTGCAGGCTGCACAGTCTAACAATCCTGGAGAGAAGGGCAACAACTCAGACGACCCCTGTGAATCCCCCAGTTTACTGACTGGAGAGTTTCCAGGCAAGGAGGGAGAACCTAGTCTCTTCTCTCTGAGTTGAGGAGACAAGGGTGAGAAAGAAGGAAGGCCAAAGCAACTATAATTCTCGGAGAGGAGTCACTAAGAGAAGAGAGCTGTGCAAAAAAGGGAGCTCTGAGATGGCAAATGTTTTCCTAGAGTCTTCAGATGAGTACTAATCAGTATACTCAAGTGAGGAAACCACCCAAGGCTGGGGAAAGAGCGGCTGAAAGGGAAAAGACCAGGAATAATTTTACGTTCTCACTGACCAGAGTGGAAAGACATTGTATCACATGGGGTATTGCCTCAGTAGTGGGGAAAATCAGCTTTAGACTGAAGGTTGTTTTGCCAAACAAATCTTAAAACCAAGTCTTGGAAGTTTCAAACTGCTTCCAAGTAACTTGATTACATTTCAGAAACAAAAAGTTCCAGAATATTTAGGGGAATATAAAATACTTAGTAACCTGCAAGATAAAATCCATAATGCCAAGTATCAAACCAAAAATTACCAGGCATGTAGAAAAGAGGAAAATGGAACTCATAATATGAACAAAAAACAATCAGTAGAAAAAAATTCAGAAATGACACTGAGGAGAGAATTAGCAAAGATTTTAAAACAATTATTATAACCAGAGCCCAAATGTTCAAAAAGATAGAAGAAAGCATGATTAGTGTAGTAAGATATAAAAAATAATGCAATTTGAACTTCTAGAAATAAAGATTAAAATGTCTGATGGGATAAGTCCATTGGAGGGAATTAACAGCAGACTAGAAATTGCTAAAGCAAAAATTAGTGAACTTGAAACATAGCAACAGAAACTAACCAATGAAACACAGGGAGACAAAAGATTAAACTGAAATAATTAGAGCCTCACTGAGTAGTGGACAACTTCAAGGAGCCATCTAACTGGAATCCCTAAAGAGGGGAAGGGATAAAACATACTTTAATAAATAATGGCTCAAAATTGCCCAAATTTTAAACTACAAACCTGCAGATCCAAGAAGCTCAGTTGACCTTCAAATCCAAGGAATTTGAACAAAATTACTTGAAGCCAATAATAATCAAATTGCTTTAAAATAGTGATAAAGATGGAATCTTAAAAGCACCCAGGGGTAGGGGTGGGGGGAGGGAGGGATTATGTACAAAGGAATAACGATAAGAATGACAGCAAACATCTTATTGGATATAATGCAAGCTAGAGGACAGTAGATTAACATTGATCAGTACTAAAAGAAAAAAAAAGTCATTCTAGAATCCTATACCCTGTAATATCTTTTATAAATGAAGATGAAATAAAGACTTTTTTAGATATACAAAAGCTGTAAGAATTCATTACAAGCAAACTTGCTCTATAAGACATGTTAAAGGAAGTCCTTCAGGCAGAAGAAAAGTCATACCAGATGGAAATCTGGGTGTACAAAAAAAGGAATAAAGAGCACTGGAACTGATAAATATGTGGGTAAGAAATATAGTCAGTCCTCTTTTTCTTTTTGTGTGAGCATTTACTGTGTGGCAGGCAGTCTGCTAGTTGCTTTGCATAGATAACTCATATTCTTACATTAACCCCCAAAAATGAGAATTACTCTCCCAGTTTCAATGAAAAAGAAATTTAGATGTAATAAGCTCATGGCTACACATTTTACTAAGTTTGGAAATCAGTCAGGAATGATTTCAAAACACATAACAGGCCTTCAGTAAGTAAATGTTGTTTGAATATGTGAATCAGTGCCATAGCAAAAATCAAACCTGAAAGCTGACCACAGAATTTGACAACCTCTGGGGTAAGCCCAAATTGAAAAGAAGTCTTTTTCTAGTGTTCTTTACATAGTATCCTAGGGAAGTAAGAGCATGTGCAAAAGGAACTCTTGGTTTTAGGAGAAGGTGGTAGACTGAGCTCACATTGCAATATATGCCCACAACATTCAAATACAATGGGGGATTTATCAGCAGACCAGGAACGAGGAGCATCTTTAAGAAAAAAATATCCAGCCAAAGCAGCTACTATATGAAACTTCCATTCTGGTGGTCAGTGGAGAAATCTATTGCAAAAAAATTGAGTGCACAACCAAAAGTCATCAGCATCTGAGGAAAGTCACTGTCTTAAAAAAGCGAGAACAAACAAAACAATAAAAGAATCTACATATAAGGACACAGAATTAACAAAGAGTTAGAACAGAAACTTAAAATAATTACATTTAATATCCCCAGAAAGATTTTTAAAAATTGCATTGTGAAACAAGAAGAGGAGATTCTAAAATAAGAACAGGGTGTTAGGAAAAAGAATAAATTAGTGATCTTGAAGAGAAAAGAAACTCCTGATTCACAGGGAAGAAACACTGTTTAGGTGTCAAGGAGTAGTGTTTCCAACTTTCCAGTGGGAAAGAAACAACTACTCTAGTAGCTATAGCCAATCTGATAAAAAATCTGAGAACTATAAAGTAAAAAGCGTAAAGTTTTGCCAAAACCAAATAGCTAATGAGTCTCCTACAGAAAAAAAAATATGCACAAGTGATTTTTCTAAGTGTGTAGTATCCTCTTTAATAGCTGATATAAAATATGGCAGAGAGACAAGAAGCCTGATGGCCAACGGCGTCATGGGCCCACATACCTGATTTGAAACTTTAGTAGCAATGGATAGGAGTGAAATGCTGTGTAAAGTAGTACATTCTCTTTAACCTTCTTATTATGATGGACCATACCAATTAATGACTCTGAAGGAGCAAGAAAATGAAAGACTTCCTGGAATTTTAATGAGCCCTAAAATGAAGGCCTTTGAGAAGGTCATTTCATATCTCAAAATTATTGGGAAGGGAAACAAACATGGCAATGAAGAAAACTAAAGATTTGTGTTATGCATCTGGACTTAAACATGCTGAGACACTTGATTCTGAAATGTGTTTGTCTATGGATCTGTTTGTCTGCCTGTCCATCCATCCATCCATCCATCCATCCATCCATCCATCCATCCATCCACCCTTCCGTCTATCTATACTAACAGTGAGTATTTCTCCTGGAACTAGTGTTTCATGGAGCACCCTTTGGAAAATGCGGTACACTAGACACACTTTCATTGCTTATTCTTATCTCTGTGAGGCTTTCCTCAATGCCGCAGCCAGAACGACCCACACAACACTCAGTGTTCCCACAGCATGTTCCACAAACCACTTAGAGGATGCATCATGAGATTAAACAAAAGTTTTGAGGAACGAATTTGATGAACATAATAGCTAATAGTATATGTGTGTCTCCTCAGACTACACTTTTCCAGGCAGAAGCTATTTTCATATTCATTTAAATATCTTGAGCACATAGTGGATTATTAACTATTTGTTCACTCACATGGCTACATCATCTCTCATCTCTGCTTTTCCCTATATTTCTGCTCCATTCTCTTGCTGGCTGTTTCCCTCTGCAGGGCTTATAGTTTCTGCTTCCCTACAACTTCAACTCACAGCTTTACTTAGATTGGAGTTAACTTTGGCCCTGATTCCATATGTTTTGAGATCTAGAAACACCACTCTGATGACTCTCGGTTTGAATTATACAGGAAAATCTGGTTTAACCCAAGCTATGTTTCGGTTGCACTTGAATCAGCTGCTTATCCTTGATCTAATCAACAGCAGCCTGGTCATATAATGAAGGGTGGATTCCCTGCATGTTTGAGCAGGGTAGTCTGGGTGAGAAGAGAAGTCAAGCATGACTGGAAAATTGACAAGTCTACCCAACTCCACCACCACATGTGTGCCAGGCACACGTGCTATAGAGACACCCACAAATATCAACATGGATCCATTTAATCTCTTCTCAGGTTTTCAGAAAGAAGTAGGTTGACCAGATGTCCTGTTTGAAATGAGACAGAAAACAGTGGTACTGTCCCATTTCAAACAGTACATATGGTCAGCCCACTGATGCCTTGAATTTAGCCCAGTCAGGCTAGGCTGACCATAGGTACTATTTGAAATGGGACAGCACCATTGTTTTCTGTCTGGTTTCGAATGGAACATCTAGTCAGCCTAGAAAGAAATGAAACATGAAGTCTTCTAGTACTTAAAAGACAACAGTCAGATAAGGTTTGAAGGAAGCAGGAGTCCCTCATATTCGTCAAATAAAATAATTAGCCAGTAAGTAATCATAAGTTAACATAGTACCAAAAATTATTTTGTGATACATAGTTTTTATTTGCTCAACACATAGTCCAGTGGTTTAAGATGCGTGGACAAAAGGGCTTCATATGCATGATTCTCCAAGTGGTCTGTCTAAAACAGCTGCACAGTTCTAGTTCCTACGAAGTTCCCTCTCATAATCACAGTTGGTTTTGAGCACTTCCGAAGCATATGTATTGGTTAAAACAAATTCTATCCTTTTTCTTCAATATTGATTCCTCCTCACCAACACCAAGAATGAAAACAAAATAAAACTTCCATTGTATTTATATTTTAAAATCATAAAATGTTTATGTTTTTAGTGTTGAAAGAATCTTACAGCTATCAAATTCAGCAGTGCCAGTCATCAATTCCCACCCTCTAATTTCAAGCTGGTCAGAGGGGTCTACAATCTATTTTCACCATTTTAAAAGCCTAAAACGAGATAAACAGTTTTCCCTATAAAAATGCAGGGGCTGGTTAACAACGCTGTTTTCTTTGCTTTAGGCTTAAATATTATCTCTTGGGCAGGTTAGTGCATTGAATGTCTTGTTGGAGGCAGGACCTCGTGTCACGTGCTCCCTCTTGGAGCTGTCTGTGCCTACCCTAAGAGGGAAGAAGAGCAGTTCCCCTGACAACTCGTAGGTGTCCCTGGTGGTCACTGGCAGATGCTGGGGTGGTGTGGGGATGGTTAAGTGAGGACAACCTCCCAGGTTGGAGGTGAGGATCTTGGTCATGCATTTTTAAAATAAAATTTATTGAGGTGACAGTGGTTAACAAAATCATATAGGTTCCAAGCTTACAAATCTATAACACATCACCTGTGTATGGCATTTGTGTTCACCAACCCAAGTCTAAGATGGATAAAGGGTAACATTTGATGCCCACACAACTCAGTATTTTGCATTTATCCAGGGTCAGCCAAAAGGTGAAGAAAAGCGATGTGTAGTAGGATTTCAGCAGCAGACGCCTTCTTTAAACTTCCTACAGCTCCTTCAGTGTAGTTAATTGGGAGAGGGGGAGTTAACACTTAATGACATTTGATAGATGAACCTTTTTAAGCATATCCATTTTGGGAAGAGAGGGCTTAAAACATGGGCGTTACGATAAAAGTTTGGAAAACACTGATCTACTCTCGTTCTTTCGTTTCTCACACCAGAAAGCTTAGATCCAGAGTGTTTAAGTCAAGATAAGTCACATTTTTTCGTGAGCAGCAGAGACAGATGTGGAGCCCAGATCTCCCAATGACCCTTTGTGGGGTCGCTCTCCATCCCACCAGCCTGCCTCAAATCCAGCTGGTGAACTGGGTCAGGAAGACCCTGGGACTGCTACATTGTTTCAGCTAATGATTCGGTCCCTCCTCTACCAGGAGCGGTTTGAGGGTGGGACTCCTGGACACAGTGGTCTGTACCGTGCCTGCGCATATGATCCACTTTAAAGGGGGAACTTTTAAACATCCCCGTGCCCAGGTAACATCATAGGCCAATTAAATGAGAACACTGGGGGTGGGATTCAGGCACCACCAGTTTTAAAAGCTCCCCAGGTGATTCCGATGTGCGGCCAAGTGAGGAAGCACTGCCCTTACATTCTCCTCAGCAAAGACAGATGCAGAGGTTTTGATTAAGAATTACGTTAACCTCATCCAGCCAGAGGGCAATTAGCAAGCACTTAAAATGAACTCAATTCCCATCAGCACAATGCCTTCTGCATAGAGATAATCAATAAATATTTGTTACTGTAGAAAGCTGTGACACTTAAACATCAGCTTTGACTTCAATAAACCACCAAAAACAAGAGTTACTCTTCATTGAAATTTTAAGCGAATTTGGATTGGTGAGGCCGGCTGGAGTCTGCTCCCTTGAACATAACCTTTGTGGAGAACAAAAAAAAACCTCATTCGCTCTGTGGGAGCTCAGAATTTGTGCCTGAAATCTACAAAACCAGACAGGAACTAAATCTGGGTGATTCTCTCTTCCTCTCTATTCTTCAAATGGTCCCTTTTTAAACAGAGAAGACATTTTTCACTAACCACCCCACCTCCCTCAATCCCAAAGAAAGGGATGGTGGATTCAATATATCCCTGGGAAGAGTGGTCGTGGTGAGCAGATGAAAGCTGAGACCAAGAAGGCTTTGGGTGAAGAGGAACAGTTATTTTCTGTCTTCTCTGGGATGGGGGTCAAGGGTAGGATGGAAAAGAGCCCCGAACTGGGCACCGGCAAAATCAAAGCTTTCATTCTTGGCTGCTAAATAGCCTTGTGATGTTAGAAGTAAAACTCTCCGGCATCAGTTTTTGCATTTACAAAATGGTGATACCTCTATTTTGCAGAGTTGAGTATGAAGATGGAATTATGTAGTAAATGGGAGTGTTGTGCAAGAAGCACAGTGTGTTTTTAAAGATGTAACCAATCTGGACTTTGGAAAAGTTGATACGAGTATTCAGTTTAGTTTTCAAAAAAGCCAAAGATACACCTCATACGCTCCTTGAGTAAAACTTAATAAGGGATGCCAGTGCTGGGCGTCCGGAGATCCACGGGTGAGGCCGGCGGATGCACTCCCGAACCTCAGGGTGTTTACTATCTAAGAGATAAATTTTTACAGAGCCTTCGCTGAGGGATCCCGCAGTAACAGCTCCCAGATTTCAGGTGGCTTCCAATGGCAGCCACTTGTTTCCTCCTTCCTACGATGTTGGCTGTGACTTTGCTCACATGTCTTTCCTTCTGAGACCCAGGCTGAAGGAGAAGCCTTTACATGGGGTGTGCCACGCCTATGGCCAACCAAAGACAGTTGGGCTGGTACAGACACACCATGGCCCCTAAAGCTCCCATCAGACACAATGTCCATTGGAATCCTTTTTAGTGGCTACAGCGAGTCATGTGGCCAAACCTGCCATTAATGGGGAGGCAAGGGCATACGCCTCCATGAAACCCTGCAGGTCCCACGGCAATTGGCAGGGGATATACGAGTTGGCTTTCTTTCTTTCTCTTTCTCTCCCTTGCATGTTTTGTTTTAGCACATAGTCTAGTCTATCCTCCACATACAGCGCTCTTTGAAATAAAATTATAGCAAAAATATTCATCCATTCATCCCAAGTTTTGACTGCAGCAGCCACATTCTTTCATGAGCTCATTTCCATCAAACACATCATCGTATAGGGCTGCCCTCCTTTGCTCCTTCTGCGGCCTTGCAGTTCTGTCTCACAAGCTCACACACTATACCATATGCCTCTCCCCCTCGCCTCTGCCATCTTGCTTCCACTCGTCCTCCAAGGAACTTTCCAGTCAGACTTGGCAGCTGTCACCATCTCACGGAGCTTCCTAGTCCACATTTCCAGGCCCTTGTCTTCTTCCCACTGACTGGCAGAACCACTGCTGGTCCTCTCAGCCCTTTTCCTTTGCCAGCAGCTAGCTCTACATGCTTGGACAGCCCCCAAAACATCTCGAAAGCACATGCCTTTGAATAATAATGATAGCACCACTCCGACAGCTTACAATGCAACAGGAGGAGCAACGAGCTTTTTCCACAGCCTGATCATCTCACCCTCACCTCACTGGGGCAGGTGCTTTGACTGGCCTTGTTTTATACAACTGAAAACTGAAGTCAAGTACTCAGCCCAGAAAGTACAGAGCTGAGCAGTGAAAGTGCCAATTTCAGTGCCCGACATAGACTTTGTGTACAAATTAGAATTGGTATGGCTCCAAGTAATAGAAAGGAACAAAAACTCCAATGGTTTCAATCAGGACATACTTTTCTTACATTGCAAGAAACCCAGATTGGTTCAGCAACAAAACAGTGGCAGAACTGATGTCTCCCTAGATGCTGGCATGGTTCCATTGACACATCTACCTCCAGAGCCAGGAGTAAAAGGACCTCCTTAAGACTCCTGTTCTTCGGCACTGTCCCACTGCCCACCCCCATACCTCTTACCCATTCCTCAGCTACTACCACCAGTAACCACTTCCCTCACTTCTCATTGGCCAGCACTGGGCAACACTCCCACCCAGCCCCCTGCCCCACCTCACTGCCGTAAATACTTCACGGCCGGTCCAACTGTGGAGTCTGACATGACTGATTTAGACAATCATAATGCGTTCCTCAGAGGTGAGGTGGAGACCGACACTCCATGACCTTAAGGTAGTTCTACTCAGAAACTAAACTGATTGGGCTTGTGCTGCAGGGAAGAAGGGGGCTCCTGGGGATGGAATTGAGACTGTCTGCAAACACTCAATAATTTAGTTTCCATCCCACCTCCATTGACAGTAGAAAGGAATCCACTTCTGGCGAACTCCCCACATTGAGTTTGCACTATGGTGGCTGGGTCCAGGTGGATGGCTCTTGTAGATGGCATGAGGTGAGTCTGAATCCTGGGCAGGGTCAAATTTGCGGAGCACAACGAACGACCTGCCTCCAGGTATCTAAAAGTGTCTGATTCAAAGGGCATTCATCAACATAATTTAACAACTCCCTATAGTTTGTGGGAGTCAACACAAATTGATTCCCTGTTCATTTGAAACACTGAAGACTAACTATAGTCCCCTAACTCATTTTGATGTCTAATTATCTGATATATACATTACAGAGCAATTGGCTTTCTTATCAACTGGTACACTAGCACCATTGTTGTGGTTTTCTATCCAGTCCCTATTTTCTTCTTTCTTTGGAAGTAAAATGCCCAACAAAAAATACAGTTTCCCAGCCTCCACGCAGTAATCCTCTTGCAAACACAAAGCAGCCAACATGAAGAAGGAGCCAATGCCAAGAGGACAGAACAAAAAACTAGGAAAGACTAAGACGTTGGTGACATCACATAACTGCTGAACTGGCCTGGACCATCATCCACCCTCAGATTTCTAATAGCTGAAGAAATATAGCATATATTAAAGCTCCACAGGTGGATTTCGGTTACCAGCAGCCTGATACAATTGCAAGTGATGTCCAGTCCAATTACGCTGAAGTTAAAATAATTGCCATGTGGGTGGGGGTAGGATTTCAGAACAGTGTGCGGTCAAAATAAGCTTGGACTTCGTGCTGCAGAATAATTTTCATTGCAAGTTAATACCTAACCCAGAGTGGAAGTGGTCAGCCTTAATGTCCTTTTGGGCTCATCCTTCCTCCGTTTGCCTCTACTCCTTAATGAGGACATAATCACTGAAAATCTCTTAGCTTAATGTCTGACCTGTAGTCAGCACTCAGAAAATCGTATCGATTAAGTTACTTAGGTTATTTCAGTTTTGTTTTGACTATCTTTTAACTAATGGCAATAATCTGGTGCTGAATTGTCATAATTAAAGAAAGTGACACGTGAGATAGCTGGGACATTTAGTCACATACTGAACACATATTAATTGAGCAACCACTAGGAGCCAGGCACTGTTCTGGGCACGGAGGATATAGCAGCAAGCTCAACAGGCAGGACCCTGTTCTCATCCTAATGGGTGCAGACAGACCATAAACTGTAACACGTAAGAAGCAACCAGATTGTGTGTGCTGGCGATCAGTGCTACTGAAACGCCCACAGCGGTGCTAGGATGGAGAGGTGGGAGTAAGGTGAGGGCCTCAGGGTGCGGGTGCCATCGCAGCTGAAACTGAAAGACGAGAGAATGCCGAGGGAGGCCTAGCACTCAGGCAATAGTGATCCTATTTTTTTTTAATTTACATTTTCATGCTTAAGCCTCACAACAACTTTGTTGTTATTCTCATTTTGCAGAAATGGGGAAAAGTGAGGTCTAGTGAGGTTAAGCAACTTGCTTGAGACTATAAAACAAATATGAGTGAGTGGCAGAGCCAGCATTTGAGCCTGGATGAAAGTGAGACCCGACTCCAACACTCCTGAAGGTTGAACCACTCAGCCAAGACATGCTTTTTTGTTTTGTTGTGTTTTGTTTTTGTTGCTGCTACAAGTACAAGCATAAAAGAGGAAGCTTCTTGGGCTGGTGGGCCTCATTGAGGGTTGAGACCAAACCTTAGAAGTAACTGAGAGCAGCCAGAGTCCAGGGGCCTTGCCTGGCCATCTGAGCACACTGATTGTTTCAAGAACAAAGCAGTGCAATGGTCTTGGGCTGACTGATGAGCAGGATTGGGAGTTGATGAGATTCCAGAACATCACCAAGGTGGCCTTGCATCTCCAGAGGCTCTGGAAAGGTGTGCCAAAGGTTCTATTCCAATTGCCAATCTCACGCCAGAATCACCTTTGTCATATCAACCAGGGCAACAAGTCTTCCCCTTAGGACACAGAAAACTCAGTCCTGCTTGACAAGCTAATGAAGAAGAGGAAATCTTAAGGAAGAGTTCCGATATCACTGTACTTCCTGAAAACTCTTATATTTCTTTCGTCATTCAAAAAATATTTATTGAGCACTTACTGTGTGCTAAATATAGTGATGGAAGAGATACTCAACTTCTCTGATTTCATCAAGCTTTCATTCAGGATGGGGAAGGAGACAAGAAATAAGGAGCAAATAAACAAAGGAATAAAGTGCTGGGAGGAAACTAAAATCAGAAAATGAGAGGGATGGAGAGGGAGGGTGACATCAGAGATGGTGGCCAGGAAGGACCTGAAGCCCGTGGATGGGGAGAACAAGAGGGAACCAGCCCTGGCAACATTCAGACAAAGAGTATTCTGTGGTCCTATCCAACCTCAGCACATTCTGAAGAAAGAGAAATAGTGTCACATTCTAGAAACAGGAAGAACAGGCCTGTGGACCTGGACAGTGTGAGCTAGGGGAGGGAGGAATGAGATGAGATCTAGGAGAGAGGCCTGGCCTAGGTCACATGGGGCCTCGCTGGTTGCAATGAGCAAGTAGACCTGAGTCTTAGTCCAATGATAAGCCACTGGGGTGCCATGAGGGGACACACACATGTGCTCCTCTGTGCTTAGATAGCTTGGGGGACCCCAGGCCCACCCCCACTTATGCACAGAGGCGCCTCTGTGAAAGCCTTGGTGTCTACTTTTGCTGTGCTCGATGACAGATGTCTGCCAAGAAAAGTGGAATACCAATGAAGCTCCCCAGGTGGCGTGGAGCTTTATCTTCCCACCCTGTGTGGCTATCCATCACTCAGAGGGAAATACTCCAGGAGGCTCACAGCCACATGGAAAACATTCCTGCATTTCTCTCTGTGCTTCAGCGTATTCCTCACCGACCTGTCCCACAGCCATCCTGGGCTTCTCTGCAGTGGAAGGGTGTGAAGTTGTTCATGGCAAATGAGTAGGATAGGGGGAACACTGATGAAGCAGGTTCTTGGTCCAGCCCCATGGAGTCAAACGGAGTCATTTGCAGGGGATATCTTTGGGTGAAAATTGCCCTTAGCAGGCTCTTTATCACTTATCTGAGTTATATCAATGATACTCTCAAGAACCCAGAAAGGTCAGATATTTTAGTCCAAGTCCATCTCTAATTAATTGTAGTATTTATGTCTCAATAGATCAATAGCCAAGTTCGACCTCAATGTACGACGTGAGCTATTACGATATTGCATTGTGACAGGAGCTGCAGTATGTGGGTCAGGCAAACCACTGATATTGAACCCAGCAAAGCAGCCAAAAAGCCTTTGTTCTAATGAACGCTGTGTTTCAGTGTTAAAAATGGGAAAGGCACCCTCAGTCTGCACCCCCAGCCAAGCTCTGAGCCAAAGGGCGAATCTTCGGGCCTCTCGGAGCAGTGAGATGCACCAGCTGGCTGGAGTCACAGCCTCGACTCTGAGATAGTTTGTTTTCTTGAAGAGGAAAAGATAGAGGAAAATTTAACAACTGCTTTGTAACCTACACATGTTATTCTTTTATATCTCACAATTCTTTCTGAAATGCTTTTTAAATGAGCCATGCTTGTGGGAAAGTGGGACCCTAGCAAAGTGGATTAGAACCAAATTGGATTGAGATGAAAAGTTCACATATATTCAAGAATACTTACATTCCTGGATGGTCCCAAGGCCAAGGATCCCCTCAAAGAAGCAAATGGAAAGTCAGCTGGCAGTAGAACTCAGTCTCTGAATCTCCGTCTGAAATTGCACCTTTAAAAGTCTTTACTTCGGATTTTCAATTTGGGTCTGTTTTCTGGAGACATTTTTTAAAACGCATATGTTCTTAGAGAAGAGTAATCAATTTCCATCAACTACCAAGATACCACTGAAAACTTTAGGCAGAAAATATGACTTCCTACAGGAACGGGGCACTTGTGTGCACAAGTATGTCTGTGCTTGCTTGCATGCTTGTCCTTATTTGTGCATATCCATGTGCGTGTGTGTGCGTGTGTGTGCATGCAGGAGTCTGCATATGTGTCTGTGTGCGGATATGTCTCTGTGTGAGTGTGCGTGGATGTGTGTAGTGGATGTGTTTGTTCTGAGTAGCCTAGGACTGGGAGGATTTTCGATTTGGAGTAAATTACATGTGTTCTCTGACCTCTGTTTCCTTATCTGTAAAAGCAGATTGGACAGATTGTCCTTCAGGTTGTTCCATGCTCATTGCTCTTTGATCCTATGAAACTATGGGTTGGAAGACAGGAGGTTCAGACCCCAGCTCTACTCTTTACATTTTCATGGGAGAGGGGTCAGCCTTTCCTGGTATGTGTAGTAAACTTCCTTGTCTGATTGGAAATTAGAGGGTTACTTCCATCTCTCACCAATGATAAGCACAGTCATTCAATAATTTTGAAAAACAAATCCACAAATCCACAGTAGGAGGTACTGAGATTTTTAAAGACAGAAACCAGAATGAGTCACATCCTCCTATCATTTTTAATTTCTTTTCTGCAGTTTCTAGAAGAGTTGTTAAGTATTTTATCTGAGAACAGGAACTAAACTCTTTCCCTCTCTTCTGTAGAAATAAAGTTCCCTTCAGGAAATAAATAATGTGTCAGAGCTGCAAATGGGCCTCTGCCGATGAGGCCTGCTAAAGAAACACAAGACCCAGCTTATGCAAGGTAGACCCTTCTTTGAGGAAAGGGGAGCGGTGATAAGAGGACATTGTCCCAGCTCTCTTCCCTACAACTTACAAAGAACAGAATATTATAATAGCAAATTGCACTTATTCAAGACTTGGCTATGATTCCATTTTATTTATCATACTGCCTCTATGATTCCCAAGGCTGTGACGTATTGACTCTATGACCTCGGGCAAGTTTCTTAACTTTTCTGTGCCTCAGTTTCTTCATACATGAAATGGGTATAATAGTTGTACTTGCCTTACAGGATCGGTATAAGATTTAGATGAGTTATTTTATAAAAAGCCCTTAGAATGGTGCCTGGTGCCTACTGTATCTTATATACTTGTTAGTTATTGTGGCGTTTGCTAATTTTGGCTTTCACAGTATGACTGTCTTCACACTAGTGAAGTGCACCATTGAAAAGGCTAAGCCTGGGAACCAGGAGCCAGAGGATTCCAGAGATTAATTCCCTCTGCTTTGACATCAATAAATTTTAATCCCATATGTGCATTTCTACATACTTAACCCCAGCTGGAGGCCAAGTGCCAGCAAGTGTGGGGTTTCCTGGGGTGCTTACAATGGGTTTCCATGGCCACAGGCACACCTATCTCAGGGAAGCTTAGAGCAGCCTAAGATCCTCATTGCCTCCCCTACTCCACTGATCTGACAGAATCCAGAAAGGACAGTTCCCTGCCGCTTCTGAGCAAATAAGGCACTGAACTTTGCTCCCGTAGAAATACCGGGGTGATGGCCTGCCCCTGTGCTCATTGAGTGCGTCTGCAGTTCCCTCTCCGCTCTCCGTCCGCTCTACCCACTCTCCTGAACCAACTTCGTTGTTTCAGTAATGGGATGAAAATACACAGTCATGGCATGGGTGTGCCTAAACAGAACATTCTTTATTTCTCTATGAGTTAATTCAGTGCAGCTCTTGAAGCCATGTTTGTATGCACAGCTAAAAACTTCATCATCAGATAACCCAGTTCCCTCTGATTGTGCCCTTGGACTGGACAATTGGTTTCACTCAAAATTCTGGTCCCTTTCCATAGGAGGTGAGTGTTTATGACTGCAGATTATTGCCCTGACTTTGCAGTGAGATGTCTTATCCTTATGCCTTCCTCAGACCCCTCCATCCCCACGAAGGTACAGATTGTTCCTCCTGTCCCGTCTCCCTCTTGTAAGCAGTCTTAACTCCTGGTTCTAACGTTCCCTGCTGGTGCAACATAAAGCCAGCTGTCTCTGATCAGTCAACACAGGGAATTTCTAAACCCCATCATGGAGGGAGAGTTGGTGGTGGGGTGGACTCCTGAAGACCAGCTCCATGGAATGCCTCACCCCTGGCCTGGCCCTTTGGAACTGCTGGTCTTCTGTGGCTTAGCCAAGTCCAGTGTCAGGGCTGCACCTCAGAGTGTCTCCCACTCCTCACAGCCTAGGACATGGGAAATCTCACCCTAAGCTTGCCCCCATCAGGGTTGAACATGTTGCTTGCAAAGCTCAACTGCCTTCCAGTTGTGGTCGTGGGAACTTCCTGGATGTTCTCCATGGTCCTGGAATTGAGAGAGACTTGGGGGGATAGGAGGGTGTAATTTTAAGTTTCTTATATGCTGCCTTTATTTAAAGAAATCTCCCCTTTAAAAGAAGTGATATAGAAAATTATAGTTCACTGCAATTTGAATGCCCTTTTAGAAGAGAAATGTTATGAATAACACTATTAACTAGTAATGCAGTGCAAATCCACAGAACTGCTGCTTCCTTGCTTGCTTTCTTACTGTCTCTTTCACTTAATTTTCAGTTGTTTTCAAATTAAAGCAAACTTCCAAGTTCTAGCAGCCTGAAATCTTTGTCTGGCTAACTCGGGGAATCTGTAAATCTGTGCAGAATGATCATAACTACCCAAAGGATGGATGGGGCGGGGTGGCTTCTTCCTTTCTTGTTCCTTTGACCTCCTTTCTTGTTCCTTTGTCCTCCTTTCTTGCTTTGATCCAAAGTAAATATGTTTATGTTATCAGATTCAAGAATCTTGAAGTCATGTGAGCCCATATGCAAACATAGCATGATACAAGGCCGGGGGGGGGGGGCGGGGAACTGAGGTTTGCCATTTTTCCTGAAATTAGTTTTCACCCTGCTTGGTAGGCTGAAAAGAACATGAGAGATGAATCAGGCAGACATGTCTTCAGTCCTGTCCTCACCACATTCCTTAAATAATGTGATTATGAATTAATAATGACGAAGGCAAAAGCTTCAACTGCTCGGAGACATTCAAGACCTTGAGATACCTGTTTTATAGTCAGCCAACAGATAATGCACAGGGAGAAATCATCCTTGTGATATCAAAGACCTAATAGGATAGATCATCGGTTTCCCTATCAGTGGTACACATACCCCCAGGGTATGTGCTGGACCATTCAGGGGTACCCAAAAAAGAATCAATAATGTCCTCAACTATTAGTACACTCACATTGGGAGATAGTCAAAAGATGCTTTCCTCGGATACTACACAGAAGAAAGGAAATATGCTGAAGAGCATATTAAACATGGGTTTTCATTTGTAGGGGACGATGACTGTCCTAAGCCTTTGTGTTGTATGTGGCGAAATATCAACCAATGGTTGCATGAACCCTCTCTACTCATGCAACATTTAAAACTAAACATCCTATTATAAAAACAAAGAAATACATTATTTTTGTTGCTGACAAGAGTGTCCAACTGTTACTTCATACATGATGTCAAGAAAGAAAGACAATGAGAATGCAGTTGAGGCTTCATACGGTATTGCTTATCGCATAGCTAAGTGTGGTAAAAACCACACCACAGCTGAAGATTTCATTTCTCCTTGTATTAAGGATACCATTTTTTGTATTTTGGGGGAAAAACATGTCTGAGAATCAATACTATTGCCTTTTCAAACAATACAATGTCTAGACAAATTCAGGAAATGTCTGACTGTGTTGAAGCTGTAGTAGCAGATAGAAAAAGTAAATTCTTTTCCATTCAGGTCAATGAAAGTGTAGCTGTTGGTGATTTACCTATTAATATTTAGCTCATTATCACAAGGTACTTGGTAGGAAATGAAATTGAGTAAAACCTGTTGCTCTGTTACTCATTGACAGAGCGTACCACAGGTGAAGGTATTTTAAATGCAATCAATGGTTATTTCATTGTAAAGGACATTAGTTAGTTGAATTGTTGTGGTGTATGCACTGATGGAGACAAGCCTGGGTCAGGTTGTTTTATAGGCCTATGTGGCTGAATTAAAGAAGTAGCTTTCCATGTACCATGGAGTCACTGCTGCATTCATAGACAAAGTCTTGCATCTAAGCCTCTTCCTAGTGAACTGAAAAATGTTCTTGGTGAGGCTGTAAAAGTTGTAATTTTTATTAAGTCACAGCCACAAAGTTCCAGATTGTTTAAAGCACTGTGTGAAGAAATGAACAACATTCACAGCACATTCCTTTTGCATATGGAGGTAAGGTCCCCATCTCATGGCAAAGTACTTAAATGGCTGTTTGAACTTTGACACGAAGTCCAGGTATTTTTTGAAGATCATCATTTTCCCCTCTTGCTCTAAAGTTTCAGGACAACGATTGGCTTCAAAATCTTGCATATTTATCAGATGTTTTTCTAGAAATAGACAAACTCAACTTGGGACTTCAAAACAGCTCAATCACTGTATTGAAAGTAACCAACAAAATGGAATTAATGATTGAGAAACTGGGCTTTTGGAATGCGTGTTTTGAAAGATGTTAGCCTGAAATTTTTGAAAGTCTGCACAACCTCTTATCTGAGAATGATTTGCACCTTCCCAAAATGTGAAAGAGAACAGTGTAAGTCACTTGGAAGGTCTTCAAGTGTCCTTTCATAAGTACTTCCCTCACTGTAAAAAAGAAAATAACTGGATTGCAGATCCCTTCAATGAAGAATTCTTCAAAGAAGCTAAACTATCAATCAATGAAAAAGAGAAGTTAATCAAACTTTCAACTGATTCTTCTTTAAATTCTAATTTTAAAAGAAAATATCTTATTACCTTCTGAGTAGATGTCAGTGAGGAATACGAATAGCTCAGTGAGAAGGCATTCAATACCTCTTGCCATTTATTATACTAATATTGAACTGATGGAGAGCTTTTTGTTCTTACATGTTCACAGAAAATAAGTACCACAACATGCTTACTGCACATCTGGATTTAAGACTGTATTTTGCATCTTTTGAGCCTGATTTCAAGAAACTAAGGGCATCAAAGCAAGCTCAATGATCCACTAACAATGTTTCAATCGGCTAGTGATCTGTGTAACAATTATTACAGACTTTTCAGATAACACAAATTAAATATTATTATTAACAATAAATTAAAAGTTTGTTAAATACTTGATCATCTTTATCAATATTTAATTGTGTAACAAATATTGTAAAATTAAATCTGTGGTTTGTATCTACTATTTTACATAAAGATAGGCACTGAACAAAAGTGTCAGTATTTAAAAACAGCTGTTTTAAAAACAAGGGGTACAATTTACAGAAATAGGTTTCAAAGGGGTACACACGTGGACAAGGTTGGGAACCACTGGGGTAGACATGCATACTGAAGAAGCAAGTTAATTTGTAGGGGAGAAATCAGCTTGGTGTATTTCAGCTCCTCTACCAGGAAGGTTGGTCATTGATGTAACATACTTTTAATTAAGGAAGTTTGAGAGTCTTCTTTATCACATGGGTAAACAATTTCTGAGAGTAATATGGAGGTTGTCAATGATTCTTTCATGTTCAAAAACCCCTATATTGTGCTGTAGGTCAATGAGAAGCTGGGGAAGGTGAGATCTGTTCAATACTCATGGCCTAAGGTCTGCAGAAATTTCCATAATATAAGGAAGGATCCTACAGGGACGAGAATGTTAAACTGCAGAGTTTTTTTCTCCTGGCTATCTCTGCTCCTTTGCCTCATCTTCCATAAACATCCCTAAAAACATAAATTGTTAAATTTCTTTCTTTTAAATAAAACCAGGGATTAAAATTAAAACTTTGGGCAATCAATCTATCTTAATAAAACAAAACAAAACAAAACAAAACATCAACCTGAGCATGCATCAGATGGTAAGGGGAAAATTGTGTGGATAGAATGAGATTTTAAAATGCAATTACATAAGAGGCAGCTGTTTATTTGATTATCTCTTATCTTGGAATCTTGGACTTGAGCTCTATAAATGCCTGGTAGGCTATCGGGTACTTTTACCCACTGCCAGGATTTCTCTTTGCCCTGTTTTTATTTTTTATTTCCATTTCCATTGTTGTTCCAAACCAGTTATTGTTAGGGCTATAATGGTCAAATAAATATTCTGAAAAGAATCAAATTTTCTTAGTTTCTTTCAAACCATGGCTACACATCCAAGTCTTTAGTCTCTTGAGCCCAACAAAAGAACATGCTGTTCTCAGTAAAGCAAGACAAAGGCATAAATAGGAAATTCCACCCAATTTACAATCTGATCAAGGTCAGCTCAAAATGAAGAATTCTAGCACGCAAACAACAGATTCCATTCAGCTAAGTTTGATCAAGTACATTATTCGGGGGGAAAACATCTCTTCCTGCACCATTCCCTCTGATGATGACTCACCCTTGTCCCCACAGAAGGCCACGCTGCTGGGCTCTGTGCAGCTCAGGGGCGGGTCTGACATGTTTCTGTAGCTGTGACTGAGGGCACTGGAGGTCCTACGCCTGGCCCTGCTGATTTGCAGCAGGCGTCTATTTTTTCTTGTTTTCTTCCAAGTATTTCATACACTTAGGGACTCCTCTGCCTTTTGAGTGTCAGAGACAGGTAAAGATCACCCCAACTCTAAAAGCGAAAATTGCCAGATTCTCACTCCCCTAGCAGAAAGGACATGAGTTCACGAGACTGCAAGAGTCGGAATCAACCATACCAGGTAGGATCAGAACCCAAAGATGCCAAGGGGCGTGGCAGGAATCCTTTCTTTGGTGGCCATGGTGGTTGGTGGCTGCAGGGCCACCATGTTCCAAGTGCTGAAGTGGCTGTGCTTTAAGTGACATTGTTTTGGGCTTGGTGGGTGCAGCTATGGTTTTTGTCATCAGGCCTGCTGTGGGGCATGATTGTGGCTACTGTCTCTGGGTATTTGAGTGTTTCCCTAGACCTCATGGTGAACTGTAGGGTCCTCAGTATCTTTTTCATACAGACTTCCCTGCTGAAACCAGCTAAAGTTCTGTTGCTTGCAACTCTGAGCTCTGATTTCATAAATAAATAGCAGCACTTCCTTTGCTCTAACGCTCTATAGTGTACAAAAAATTTTCATTTATATCCCCTAAGGGAATGTTGTTACTGAATGTTGATTGCTTTTCTTTAGTCTAATTTAATTAAATGACACAGTATCCATTATAGAAAACAAATGAAGATCATTTTACACAATATATTGTAAACAGTGATTATAATGTGTGATCTTTGCAGAGAATAGTAGAATACAATGCATGCATTCAGACAGCTCCGTTGGAAATTGCAAGTCTGTCCTCTACATTGCAATCCATTTCCTCCTTAACTCTAATGCAGCAATCTCCCAGAGTGACTTAATAACAAAGTGACAACAGTAAAATCCAGTGTGAGGGTAACAGTTGGAAAGAAAGTAAGTGCATGAACATTCCTATCTGGGGAAGATATGAGAGGGCACAAGCATTTTTTCATAAAAGATAATAAGACAAGGAAACAAGCTATTGCCTTTGATTTCTATTACCACTCAAAAGCTAGAGGCCCAGGATTCAGGGTGAGCTTGTTTTTAAAGCAGTCCTATGCACTGAGATTTGTGTTGCTTTAAACGTGACCCAGGGGAAGAGGCTGTCCATAAGGCTGACCAGTAGCAGCTGCCTGACCACTCTGCACACAGAGAAACTTCTCCTTTCTTCTAGCATCACCTGTACTGCTTTCTGTGCACCTGACTCACTCATTATATTGGATTAAATGTATGCAGCATCTATGGGCTCCCTGACCATGGCCTTGTCTCCTTTACCTCATGGTCTTCATCTACAGCACGGCTGACCCTTAATATGCATTTATTGATTGATATGCCAGAGGAGATCATGGATACATATTCACACTGGAGCTGAATTTTGAGGGAAAGAACACAATAAAATAAATAACACAGCCACAGAGGAGATTTGGATCTAGATTCACGGTGAAGAAGAAGCCACCAGTGAGGGTGCTGGGTATATATGGGCACATCTGTGGGCTCTGGGAGAAGATGACCAAAAGAAAAGCAAAAGCCAGCTTGTAGGCAGTGAGTTAGTTATCTGGCTGGTTAGTTAGTTTGGTTGTTTGTTTGATTGAATCTCCCACGCAGAGCTATGGGGGACAGTTCAGCTCAGGACATCATCACTGTCATCAGTGCCCTGTGTCAGCTGGAATCAATGAGCAGGGCCTGAGAAGTGGTTTGTCAACACCATTCTGTGTTTATTGAACAGCTATGGAGATCTAAGCTCTATGGAATATATCCATTGAGTTCCTCCTCACAATCTCATGTTGTAATCTTCCTTTTACCTCACGTCATGAGGCCCAGCGGTGTGCACCTCTGCCTGAAAGCTCACGGGCAGTGGGTATAATCAGTGGGACACAGGTCCTGCGACTTTGTTAAAGATCAAATTCCTTTTTGAATATGCAAAATGAGTGATTGTGAAAGAATGATGAGAGCTTTCATTCACTTGTGTCTTCTATGCAGGTTTTAATGACTAGGGAATGGGTGTCATGCTAGACAACTCAAAATGGGTGAGAATCAACCAAGCTACTTAGTGTGGCAGTCACAGGGTGGGTCAGGCCTCCGCTGTCTGCCCAGAGCACATTCGTTCCCTGAGAAGGGGGTGCCTATCTCATCACTTCATCCCAATCTTGATGACTCCTTCATGTTCATCCCCAGGCCTTTCTGTCCCTTTCACATGTGTTCCAACCCTCTTGCTACCAAGCATCTCCAGCCAGTGCCTAGGACATGGCTTCCTGAGGACATGCAATCAACAGCTTCACTCTAGAACTGGATCCTACTCTGGACCACCACACCCCCACCCCAACTTTCTGGGAGCCAGCAGTATCTTTTGCCTAACATTGTTCTGAGAAACAATTGAGTCCTCCTGTTCCCAGCTTGACCCTGAAATACAGAAAACAGCAGAGGAGGTTCTGAACAGGGGTAGCAGGTAGTCTCTAGGAAGCCAGTGGGAAAACTATTCAGGATAACTTTCTGCCTGTGGAATTACCTAATTGACCTCCAAATCTGAAAGAACAGGAATACTGTTTATTATTCATTCAAAATTGATTCTTGACCCCTACATATACAGCCTATTTACATAGGCTAGCCTAACTGAACCTCACAACAGCCCTGGGAGGTAGTATTATTTTTATGTCCATATTTGTGGATGAAGAAGATCAGGCTCAGAGGGATTCTGTGCTCAAGAGTAGCTAGTTTATGAGCAGTGGTGTCAGGATTGGACACTGGGGTCATCTCCAAAGGCACATATACTCTTTCCCTTATTACTGGCACTGCCATGGTCCACTTCCTCTCCTCAACCAGAGATTCACAAGTCAATGTCAATATCTGCCAAGGACTTATCACCTGAAAATTAATTATTAAACACATTCATCTCTTCCTATTTGACCTCATGTAGGCATGAGCTATACTTAACTTTATTACAAGCGAACCTCTTCTCACCCCACTTAACTGTCCCAGGGTTCAAGCTCCAACATCTCCATCTGAGTGAGGAGAATTGAATGAATGACAGAAAACAGGTCACAGGACGTCTCATTAAAACGTCACATTGAATTATCAGCTTTACTTGGTGTTTGCAAATATACATTGTCAATATGGAGTTGATTTGCCTGAGTCTGGCTGGAATAGGGAAATGAGATGTTTCCCTTATGTAGATAGCCCAAATCTCTGAGTTAGGAAATCAGTCACATAAATTTTCAAAAGGAACAATGAGATTCTTAAAAACCACAACATCTGCTTACAGAAGAAAATGAAACAAATAAATAAAACCTCTGAATTCATTTTTTCTTATTTTTTGGCTTTAGAAGTGAGAAAACAATAAAACCAACATTCATGTATCTGAGTTATGTAATGGAGGGATTGCTAGAACAACAGCAATTTCATGAAGTGTAAAACTTTATGAAAATAGGTGACAAAATTGCAACATGGATCTCTCACCCTCTTCCTCCCCAAACAAATAAATGTGGCGACATTGAAGACATCAAGAAACATCTCTTAAGTAACATTTAAATTTTTCCTCTTATTTCTTTTTGTTTCCTACACAACTTCACCAATTTTCTAAAATTTTAGGCAAATGGCAGCAGAATTTATTCTAGAAAGCAGATGATTCTGATGTTGACAAAGTCAACATGTAGTAATAATTAAAACATACTAGCTCATAAATAACATAAAATGTATTGGATTTCAAGGAACTGTGCAGATATCATGAGTTCTGTGCCCAAGCTTAATTCATCAACATTAATTCCAACTTTTCCATTTATTTATTCACTCTTCCAAATCATCCTTTCCATAATCTCTTCACAGTATGCAAGAAGCCGTCCCCAAAATCTCAAATACATTTCTTTTCTTCTATTGTTTCATAAGGTTTGCGTGGGAAAAGTATTAAGAGCAAATTATATGCAGTATTTCTTGAACTCAAATTAACAACAGTAAGGCTATATCTGTATTTGAGCAAAATATAGGCATCAGTAATGCAGCATTCATACTTGCGTTCACATTTCTTTCTGTTTCATCTTTTTTTTTACATTATGAAATGTTTCCATAAGACAATGTTTCTGTTATTTTGTAGTTTTATAATTTTCAGTATTGCACAAGCAATATTGTAGTAATAGCAGATATTTTCAAAAGAGAAGGCACGTCATTATAATTCCCTTCTCAACAAATTATGTTTTCATTTTTTCCTTTCCTCTTCCATCTGTGTCCACATATAACATTTTTTTTTAAATTCATTTTTATTGTTAGGCTTATTGGGGTGACATCTGTTAGCAAGGATTACATAGGTTTCAGGCATACAAGTCTACAGTGCATTGTCAACTTGATGTATAATAAGTTCACCACCTAATGTGACTTCTCTTTCCATCACCTTATATTTAGAACAAACAAATAACCCATGGACACAATCAATAGTTTAATGTTTATTTGGGGACGAGTGGGTTAGGGAGGGGAGAAAGGGGAGGGGTGGGAGAGGAGGGGGGGAAGCTACATATAATATTTTATATAGAACTATAACCCTTCTCTAAGAAAAATTTTGTCAATTCATGTATTGCCTAACATTAAGTGATGCATTTTACACATAATACTGGGCTGTCCATAATCAATACCTTGCCCATCCCAACCCTAACGTCTTGAGAAGCAAATATTTATTCCCAAATGCTGTCACTGTTCAACAATGTCTGAGCTTCCACTTTGTAAACTACTCTCAAGCTTGCTGTTGTGATTTTGATCTATCTCTAGTATGAGAAATCTTTGTATTCTGAGAGTAGGTTTGATTTTTTGGACTGTCACATTTTGTCAAATCAAGTTTGATAAATAACATTGAAATTGGTTAGGAGAAAAAGCAGAAGTAAAAAACGATGCCGCTGGTCACATCTTGAGACACTGAGTTTCTTATGTGACACGTAGATTGGCTCCAAAGATCATTTCCAAAGAGAGGTTCAAAACCTACTTGAGAAATGGCAGGATCGATGTAACAATGTTGGTCTCCCACAGAACCACGCAGATGGCTGCACTGCTCATTTGAAAATCCCAATCCTTGTGTGTGATTTGTGAAAGGGATTCCATTAATTTATAACTTGTTACCCTGGGCCACCGTGCCACTGGTGGCCACCTTGTGCTTGGCTCTTAAAGGGACGGCTGCCCCAGAGGCTCTGGCTTTCCCAGAGCACACACCTCTCAAATCTCTCTGACTTGAGGTGAAAACAGCTGCTGTTAGAGAAGACAGGCTCTTTCTAGATTAGCTGCATTTAGGAGGAGAACCCAAAGGAGAGAGTCTCTGATGGTCTTTGCAACTCATTTTTGTCTTGGAGGCCAGGTCTCCGTAGCTGGAAGTATGGTGGTTCATGCAAAGAACCTCAGCATGTGAGGATCGGAAAACTAGATTCTAGTTCTAGCCCTACACCAACCGGCCTTTGGGGAGTCATTTCTCCGGAGCTGGTGATTCTCCATGGGTCTGCCCGCTAGTTTTGTGCTCTTTCCTCTTCTGAGCCCTGGATGCTGAGCCCTGCGGTGCCTTCCTCACCCTCTGGCTTCTCGTTGGGTTTGGCAAGTGGGAACCACCTGCAGGTCCGCTGGGCTAGGAACCTCCCTGTCTCTCTCTTTCTCTCGCTCTCCCTCTCTCCCCCTGCGGGGCGGTGGTTTGCCAGTGGCTGTGTCCTGTCTAGCCTCTGCTCTACGAGCTGACCCCTGTCCACAGCTTCAGGTTCTGCTAACAGTCCCCTGTCTTGCCCCTTGAGCAGTGGTGAAAGTTCCCCGCTGTTGCTAGCCCTAGAGTGCTTCAACACCCCTAACTCTGCCCAGACCTCTGAAGCTGTCCCTTGGAAACCCTCCCTTAAATGAAACCTTTCCAATGTGCCTTTGGTGCCCTGTGGGGGCCCTGTCTGGTGGGGTTGTCTAATACGTATAATAAAGGATTCAGGCGAGTTGAACCTTCATTAAGGTCCCTTTAAGGCCCGGTGCTCTCTGACCACATTATGTTTACTGATGGGAGCGGGGTAATTTTACAACCACAGACTTGCTCAAAGAACACTAACCTGTTTTTCTAAGGAGGCCCTGACTTTCAATTTCATTATTTTTAAAGTCAACCTAAGATGACTTTAATAGTCAGTAGTCATCATCCATTATAGGAAACTGCTTATTCAAAATATTTGGCTTGGAGTTGGCAAATAGACCCGAAATCTAGTTCTTTTTATCCAAGCTTTATTTAAGAACCTCAGGATTAAAAAGCCTATAATTAATTAGGGCCCTTTTGCTTTTGCCTGATTCATGAAGTCCGTCTTGCCCCTGTCATGTCCCTGATGACCTGTCCACAGGTTTGTCAGTCTGTCTCGCTGGACCCCATCCATCTGGCCCATCTAATTGTGACCGCAGGGACGTAACTGGACACCAGTGGCATTCTTCTTTTTGAGTAATCGCATCAATGAGTTATATTAGCTGTCATATTAAAGTAGCTCTCTGCTAACCCCTGGTAATTCGAGAGCATAGTCACCATTAGCTTCTTTCAGTTGGGTAACACCATCTCCCTAATGTTTTTGCCTCTTTAATTCCAACAAATAAAATGCAAGAAAAAGGACAGAAGTGTCAGGGAGTTGGCGAGTGGTTCAATATTGAATTTTCTGCAGGTATTTTTTCTTTTCTGAAAACAACGATGAAAACAAAAACAAACATGCGAAGTGGAGATTTTGTGGAGCTTTGCAGAAAGGTAATTTCCTGGAAGAGTGATCACACTTTTATTAGGAAGTAAACAGGGGTGCCAGGGGCTTTGGGAACATCAAACTTAACTTGGAAATAGCTGGGGGGGAGAAAGAGGAAGAAATGCAATCATTCCACCTATTTTTACCATCTCTGCCCTTTTTCCAACAATGTGACTAGAATCAAAATTAAAAGCAGCAGCTTACTGAACTGCTGTATTTTATTCCTCATCCAAGATGAGAAAGGAAGAGGTTTCCAGGTTTTCATCTCCTGAAACGTGGATTCAAAGTAGCTTTACCAGGTTGTGAAGGGGTGTTTACAAAAATGTCTGGGATTGCCTTTTTTCCCTATTTAAAATAGCTCAAATATGCTTTGTTTTTAATGTCTTGTGCCTCCAACGTGTTTCTTGATGAGTATGATTTGAAAACAACAAACACGAGTTTCATAAGCTGATGTCACCTGTCATAAATTCAAATTCTCAAACCTTGTTAAACTCAGGCCCTCGATCCTTGGCATTGTCATAACCTGACCATCTTTCTGCACTTGCCCTGAAGGCAGGGGATGGGAAAAGTAGAAATCAAACTGAGAACATAGATGGGAAGTGAGAAGAAATGGAGGGACTAACTTTTGTGCCCAAATTCAGAACAGCAGCCCTCTACTTCCATGCACACACACTTCTCCTCCCTGTGGACTCCAGCTATGAACAAAGGTTGCTGGGTTAATGGCAATTTTTAAGGAAGAGAAACAAAGAATTATTCAATTCCATTAAAATGCATGTAATGAAAAACTACTTTTTTATAGTTCTCTTCCTCCTTCCCTCCCTCCCTCCCCTCTATCCTTCTTTCTTTCCCTCCTTCCTTTTTCTCTGTTTTTATTCAATCAACTAGCCAATGCCAGAACAATTAAAAACAACAGAATTATGTGAATAGGAATAGTGAGATCACATTGGACTCCTTAAAAATATGTACTACTTAAATAGCAATCATGGCATCTTGTGTCTTCCGCCCTATTTCGAATGTTGAGAAGAGGGTGACTCTATGTTTGGCGTGACCTGCTTCTGTCCCATTAGTGTAAATACACAGATTGAAATTCCACCTTTTGGCAGACCACGTCAGCTGCTTCCACTACTGCTGCAATTTGCTCCTAGCACCTCTGCTCTGCCTTTCTGGGTGGAAAGTTGTTTTGGTACAGTGCCAATGCCAGAGATGATTCTATAGTTACAGGACGCCCAAGGCCATGGAATAACACACAGGATCGTCGACTTCTGTCTGAACTGCACAACTATGATAACTACAGTAACATAAAGGCTTTCTAATCAAATGTTTAAAAACAGAGCCAAGCAGACATTTTTCTAAAGAATGAAATTCTAATCATATAACATAATTTTCTTACTTCCAGCAATTTATTTATTATAAACAATACAAGAAAAAGTAATTCCCACTTTGTTCTTTTTCCATTTGAAAATTTCTTTCTAACCATGATTTTGAGTACACCAAACCCTGGTGCAAACTCCTCTTGTAAAATCAAGTGGGGCTTGGTTCTGTCCCAGATGCCTCACTCGTGGCATCACATGACTGCAAGTGGGCTGAAGCAGTCATTTAGCCCAGGAAAACAGTGACCTTCCAGAACAGACGCTTTTCTAGGCTCTTCTTGGAGACCTCTAGGATTTGAGATTCCATAACTTCCCTCAGTGATACAGTCTATAGTGTCACGTGATCTTGGCACAACGCATCTGTTCTGACTTAAAGAGGTACCCCTTCCCCATCCTTTGTTTTCCTGAGAAATGGAAGACTTCATTGTACCAGACCTTACTGTCACCTTTCCTATAAAATGAGGAAGACAGACAACATGATCCACAAACAACTCTGCCTCAAATATTCTGATTTCCATTAATTGATATTTTGGCTTCTCTTAAAAAGCAAATAATCCCCTACTTGAAGATGGAAGTCCTGACATGCAGAGGAGTTATTAATGCTTATTGAATGAATAAATAAAAGGCATGCATGCCCTTACAAACCCTGTTCTGTTGACCAAGGAATTAAGTTTCTCCCAATTTTTTCCCCCTGGACTGATTTTTCATCATAAAAACTAAAAAGATAAAGATACCTAGTGAGAAAAAAAAGTGGGCTTCCATACCACATCTATTAATTATATAAACTAGAACAATTTTCTTAACCTCTCTGCTGCTTAGTTTTTTTTCTTTGTAATATGGACTAATGAAGCATGTTGAAAAAAACAGAACCACATTTTATCCCTGTTCTATAAAGCTTCTGAGTTACTCCATTCTTTTTAAAAGACAGCGTGGCAGAGGTGGCTGTTGGCCGATCCCAACCTACATCCTTCCCTCTCTTCCTCCCAGTGCAAGACCCAAATTTTGAGCTGGCCCAACTGAAGACAATGTTTGTTAGCCTCTCTTAAAGTTATATATAGCCATACGAAAAGATTCTGCCAATAAATATAAGTCAAAGGGTCATGTGTCTTCCAGAAGTTCTCCTCAAAAGAAGAATGAGTTTCTTTTCTCTCTTTTTCCTCTTTCTTTCTCTTTTCCTTCCTTCCTTCCTCCTTCCTTCCTTTTCTTCCCATTACTTGGAACATGGATGCTATAGCTGGAGTTTCAGATTCCATCTTGAACTCCAGGGACATAAGTCACATAGTAGGGATCACAGAATAGAAAGCTGGAAGGGGTTTGTTGACTGAGTTCTATGCAGGCCTAACCTGCCTGCATCCAGGCTTTTTTTGTTGGTGAAATAAACTTTTATCTTCTTTAAGCTATTAATATTTGGGTACTTTCAATTATGTGCAGCCAGGCTCAGAAGATAACCTCAAGCAGACAGAATAGGTATTAAACTTTAATTCCAACTGATAAGTAATCAGTGTATGTTCCTTAATCACTCATGTATTATGCTTTCTTTCATCCCTGTTATTGTGTTGACTTTGGCAATAATAAAACTAAAACTGTTCACACATAACTTGCAATACTTATATTTTTCCTTTAGTGTTTGTAACTAGCCTGTATTAAATTTCATGTTTATTTTGTCCTCTTCTCCAATAGGTCAAAGACATTTCATTTTAATTAGTTTTGTCACAGTTAATATTACTAATGCATAACAATTTAGAAAAAAGTGTGTTAGAATTGAATGACCAAGAACTTGCAGTTTGAAGGCCTAGATCAACCCTGGTACTAGTACCTACTAGTTGTACGACCCTGAAAAACAAGTAATTTAACCCCTCTAAATCTTTCTTTTATCCACAACAAACAAGGGTAATAATAATCCTGTCTTACTGACTTATTGGCATGTAGTGAGAATCAAGTAGGAGAGTATATTTGGAAGTACTTTATAAGAGAAAAAGCACCATCCAAATGTTGGTTGTTATGAAAACTATTAAGCTTTTCACATATATGAGGAACATTATAAGTTTCTTTATATGTATAGATGTTGGCTAGCATTATGAGAGGATATCTTAAAGTTTCCAACATATAGTAGTTTCTAATATCTTTCTATGACTCTTTCGAGGTAGAATAAATCTTTAATTAGAAACCTTACTTTAAAATATCAATGCATCAAAATAATGGTCATGGACTATGATTCTTTTCCCCTTGGGGTGTAGAAAAAATAAATGTTTAAGATCTTGAATTCTAAACAGTGAATCTGAGGATCTTTGCACTTTTGGTGCTCTCTGTCTCCTTTCTCCCATCCCATGCTGGTATGGATCAGGGGATCTGAGTATATTGCCCTTGAAGAGCATGGCAGAGAGGTCAAAGTCATTTTCTTATAGCGTGCCAATCATTTGGGACACAACTAAAGGTGTCAGTAAAAATCAAGATAACTTCTGTTACTTCGTCTGTGTCCAGGTGGATAATTGTAGCAAGAATTATTCAAGCTCAATTTTCAGTTCAAAAGCTGTATTGATTACTGCATAATGTTTTCTGATGGTCCAAGGACCTTGTGTTGACTCCCCAAATGAACTTGGAACACCTATTTGATTCCAGTTAAAAAGACAGCTCTGATGATGAATATATGTCAGTAGAAGAAATGAATAGAAAGTCATATGTATTTATCTTGCATATTATGATTTTACCGAATCTAGTATACTCACAAATCTTTTCAGGGTAACCACATATCTCAGTTTGCGAGGGACAGTCTTCTTTTATGTCTACTTACTCAGCATAATTATTAATAGTGTCCCTTTTACTTTCTAGAACATTGTGGTTTAGATGATACATTATAAGCTTCCCTTATTTTAGAGGCATTTTATTGTACTGGTTGAATAATATGGGGTGACTTTATAAGTTCTAGGCAGGGACCATTCTTCTGTGACAAATCTATCCTGTTGTGAAGCCTTTAAAACAATATCTCTTATAATCCATGTTTTCTTGAGGATTATCAATAAAATTGACTGACCCTCTTTTTTGAGACAGAAAGGCTCTGAAAAATCACCACCTCCGAATGCCTACATGAGGGCTTAACAAACATTTTGTAAATGACCGGATCGTTACTATTTCAGTCTTTGTAGGCCAAGCAGTCTCCATCTCAACTACCATCTCAACTACTCAACTATGCTGTGATAGCATGAAGGCATCCAGACAACATGTAAGACAATGGGCATTTGTTCCAACACAACTGTATTTACAAAAATGGGAGGATGGCGGGATTTGGTCTGGGTCATAGCATGCCAACCCCCATTCTTGTGGTTTCATATTCTCTCCCCATAACTGACTAAATGGAATCCATATTTTCCAGATTTCTTTTCAAGTCTTAAAAGAAGCAAAAGACAGACTGTTGGCCCTAGTTAGATTGTAACTAATTTCATGGAAAGACAGTCTTACTTCTTATAAACAAAGCTCTTTATCTTTTTGTCATTGACATGTCCTGTTCAATCAGCAAGTTAGAGTCCACATGCAATCTAAAGATAGACAATGAAGATGGTTCCTCTTTAAGTAAGTCAGCACAAGTGCGTGTCCTTCAAGTGTTTAGATGTTTTAAACACGGTTTTGCTTCCAACGTGTATTGCAAAGAAGTTTCAGGAAAATTTAGTTTTGTTCTATATCTCCTTGTGCTTTCATACAGTACAGACAAGGGTACAAATCTACCTTTGGGAGACACATCAGAAATTCATAGATAAACAAGCTTGCATGGAGAAATTAGAGAGGGAAGAACTGAAAATATGCTAGTAGTTAGAACACAAGAGGAAGTCCATTGCCCTTTAAATGGAACAGAAGGAAAGACATGAAGGAAGGCCTTGAATAAAATTAAATAAATTCTCAAACTGTAATCAGCAGCACATCAAAGCACTGGATTGTCTTCTTGCTATGTTGAGAACTGTGATAATACGGTATGATGCACAGTGGGTGTGAGGACGTGCGTGCATGTGCATGTGTGTCTGAACAGGAATTAAAATTAGATAGCAGCAAAATGTTAAGACCAAGATATTGGGCATGTTGAGCAAAGAAATATATTCAGTCAATGTAAATAGAAGAAGTGTGACATGCTGTACATGATGATGAGGTGATGAGTTCTTTGCTGTCTGACCTGCGATATCAAGCCCCAATCAGAACTGAGTGGACCATCTCTCCTGGAGAGGTAGACACTAGCTGCAGCCTGGGGAAAGAGGAAACATAAAAGGGGATCTAGATTTGCCTTGCAATGACAGCTGCATATTAATCTGAAGAATTTCTAAAAAATCAAAAAGACATTTTTCAGCAAAATACACCCCTAGAGCCTCAATCATAAAGCAGGGGAATAAACTTGAAACAGGATTGATTTCATCTTAAAGGGAGTATTTCTTTGAAATGCTACCAACTGTAGTTGTCTTATTTGGTTTTCAATCCCATAACAAAATTGTGCCATATTGTGTCAAATAAGAAGATAATATAACGGCTTTAAACAAATTTTGTAATTATGGGATCAATCAAAAGTACATTAAATTTGTGTGAATTTGGGAAGTTACGCCATGGAATACTAAGTAGCTCAAAATAGCAATCTTCATTTTTCACTTTAGTTTCAAGACCTTGACTCTTAAAGGGTTAGATTTGCCTAATAGGAGTTACAGACTAGAAAGGCCCCTTTAAATTTTAGTTGTTTGGTATTTATTCTCTTTATAAAATGCCAGACACTGCCCTGGAAAAGACTAAAGATGTTAAGGTATTAAAAGGTATCGTGGTCTAATGCTTCTTTTGACAGACCCTAAGTACAGTGCTAACCTCTGGGCATACCCAGCTTTCACTGGGACATATTATACTTCTCAGGCTCATGAAAAACTTGGGTTGCTTGTGTAAGGGAAGAGTTGACAATTAGATACAATTTGTCTCAATTTTTACAAAACTGTCTTTCCAACATTTGGAAATGGAAAGAGATGAATAGGTTAGAAAGGTTAGAAAGATGTTCAAAGGCTTGGGTTTCAAGCCCTAGTCCAGTTCTTATAAACTTGAGCATGGCATTGCCCTCTCCAGACTTTAGTTACCTCATCTACAACTTGGGGAGATTTTTAGTACCTCTCTATTATGCTGTCATGAGAATTATGTAAGATAGTGTATGCAAAGTATATAGTCCCAGGTCTCACACAATAATGGCTCAATAAAATAAAGCTGTTGATATAGACCCCAAAGTCAGAATGAACTAAAACCACCTGGTTTCTAAGTAAGCTTGGTGGGAAGCAAGTATGAGAGATGATTTAAGGGGAATTAATTTTATTAGCACCAAGAGCAGGATTAATAATAATCTTGACTGAATTTAAGAAGCCAGAGAATGTGAGCATAGAGAACTGAATGACACTATACGCTTTACACTCTTCTTTCCAGAACTTTCTTTTGTCACTTGGCAGTTATATTCAGAATATTTTTACTGTAGGTTTTTGGTATAAATTGGATGTGTGTTCAAGCTTTCAATGCACAAGTTTAGAAAGTAGTATATTTTTTTCACCTGAGCTAACATGTTTCCATAGAAGAGAATAAATTTTGGAGCTTTTTATTTTCTGTTTATTAAAAAAGTGCCCCGTGTGCAAAGTCCTTAGAAAAGTAGATAGTTTATCTTTTATCTCTTAAGATTTGATTTACCTTAAACAAATATTTTTAATAAATGTACTGTAGCATAAAGTAAAGCATGCATGCCATTTATCACATGAATATCACATGGAACTTGAGGAATAAATATTCATTCAAAACTACCCAGGAAAATGCAAGGAGAAGTGAAAGGCAGAAACCTGAGCAGCCGGAGCCTAGGCCAGTCACATCCTACACTGTAGCCTCGCAGTGGTCTTGTGAAGCACATGCCCCCATTTTATGGACAGGGACACTGAGAATCAGAGAATTAAGGAACCAGCCCAAGGTCACATAACTACCACAGGACAGACCTAGGGTTTGAACCCAGGCTTTATATTCCTTCTACCTGAGTCAAATGTTCATTAGCATCTTTTCCATCTTGCAAAGTAACAGCATATGTGGCTGATTCTCTCCCTCGAGCTCCAACAGGAAAGCCATGCTCCTAATATCTTAAGGAGCAGTGGGAATGGGAGGAAAGAGCCTCTCCCTGGCAGTGGTCTCAAAGTTTGGTCCCCAGATCAGAGCATGAGCATCTCCTGGGAATGTGTTAGAAGTGCGAGTCCTAGGGCCCCATCCCAGACCTACTGAGTTATGAACTTTGGGGCAAAGAGAGCAGACTGTGTTTTAACAGGCCCTCCAGGAGATTCTGGTATGGAACATCTGCGAACCACCACGCTATCATGCTAGACCTCCCATCTTCACAATAACAGGTCCAAGCTGCATACCTCCTGTTTGCCCTGACCAACAATTGAGTCTGCTCAGAATGGCAAAAGTGAGTAGAATCCTATGTGTAATGTTGAAAATATTTCCATGTAGAACCCAATATTAGCTTTCAGTTTCTCCAAAAAGTAGTACAAAACACACTCTGTCCATTTCTGACAACAGCATGGAAGCCTTTTAATTAGTCCACCCTGGAGGAAACAGGGATGTGCTCATTAAGTAATTGCTCTGATTACCTTTAGGCAGGGGTGCACATTGTTTTCTGATGTGTTTGTCAGGAATGAACAGCGCTACCAAACCAAAGGCTTATTACAGAGGGTGTGAACATAAAAGAACTCCAACAAGTTGTGTGTGGGAGAGGAAGGTGGTGTTGATGGCAGGAACAGTCAGAGCCAAACACACACACACACACACCACACACCATGCAGACTGATCAATGGCTTGTATCCCAGGAAAGTGAGCATTAATATTCCTGATACTCCCTGAAAGTTCCAAGAAAATATCAAAGCCTGGTACTTTCCTCTAAGTTCCCATTGCATGGAGTTAGGTGTGTGCTACATTTTAATGAAGGTGACTCAGCCCAGTGACAGGACACAGAGACTCAAGTGATACGGATATCAGAAACTGAGGTGAATATAATTTATTGGAATGTCCCATCTGACACTCACTATGGACATCAAATGCTAGCACATGTTCAATTCTACTAATGTGTCTGAGTAATGGTTCTGCACACTCTCAGAGATGGAAAGGAACTCTGAAACTATCTTCTCCAACTACCTCTCCAACAAAAGATCCCTTTCTGTGAGAGTGCTGCCCCAACATCATACAGTGTCATTTTTCTGAAACCCCACAGTTTGGATCAGGTCTTCTCCAGCTGGGCCCAGACATTTGGAGCCACACACGGAAAGGGGTTCTGGCCAGTTCCATGGAGTATGGTCCCCAAAAAGCACCCTATCAGGAAGGAGGACACAGGCTACAACTGAATAGCTAGTCTTTCTAACCTTTAGTTTGAATTTTCAAGAATAATAATTTAATTGGTTCAGTCCAATCAGATCACCTTGACTGAGGCGCCTACTCCTGGCCCAAAGGCAGTCTCTTCAGTGGGCCAAGGGAAGAGCTGAGTCTTGAGGTGATACAGTGATGGAGTGACAGTGAAACATCAGATTCCATAGTAACTTAAAGTAAGTGGTGGACATGTGTGTCTCTGTTGTGAACATCATCACAGTATCTTATTCATCTGAATAAAACCACATTCTAGAGGAAACTCAACCTGATAGGGTATGAAAATGAATTAATGTAATTTCCCCCACAAAATGTAGCTGTAGACATTAGTGCTAAAAACAAATATTTCAAATTTCCTCCTTCCGGGCCCATGGTTGAATTTCACCTCCCCAACCTGATGAAGTTAGGTGTGGCCATGTGACTTCTTTGGCCAATAAAATGTGAGCAGAAGTAAAGGTCACATCTAGGCAGAAGCCTTTAAGAGCCACTGCCTTGCCCCCCGACATGAGGACTGTGGAAGCATAACTCAAGAGGGTGCAACACCAGCCTGTGGCCCTGAATGATGACAGTGAGCAAGTCCACCACTGACCCACACAAGTAGCATGAATGTCCTTGAATATCCATTGCTAAGACACTGAGATTTGGAGGTTGTGTTAAAGAGAAATTTTTGTCCAGATACTTGTTAAAAATGGCAAGGCATAGAGAGAGACTTAAGTATAAAACTGAGCTCCACGCCAAATGCAGCAAAGACACCTGGGGATTTATAGGCAATGGGCAGAGTGAAGGGGTCAGTGAATGGGAGCGTTAACCCGCAGGACTTCACGAGATGTCAAGGATGGGGGAATTCTCAATAAACTGGCTTAGAAGGATTCTTAGGCTTGGCAGGCCAAGGCTTAGGTTTAACTGAGAAGAGGACTCAGAGGAACCTTACTAAAGTTTGGTCAAAGAAGAAATCTTTGTTATTTGTTACCACAGCCTAGATATAATTTTTTTTCTTTTGAACTCCATATCACAATAGCAAGAACTGTTATTACAAAATACCACAGACTGCAGGTTGAGTGGTTTTAACAGTAGAAATTTATTTTCTCACAATTCTGGAAGCTAGAAGCCCAAGAGCAAGGTGTTGGCAAGTTTGGTTTCTCCTGAAGCATCTCTCCCTGGCTTGCAGACAGCCACCTTCTTGCTGTGTCCTCACAGAGCCTTTCCCCTGTGCACATGCACCCCTGGCATCTCTCAATGTATCCAAATTTTCTCTTCTTACAAGGACACATGTCAGATTGAATCTGGGCCTCCTCTAATGGCCTCATTTAAATTTGTCTCTTTACAGACCCTATCTTTATATACAGTCACATTCTGAGGTACTGAGATTTAGGACTTCAACCTATGAATTTGCAGAGGACACAGTTTAGCCCATAACAAACCCCAACTTAGCTGTCTTCAGTTTTCCTACACTCACCCTAGTTCTCTTCATTCCCCAGAATGTGCTGGATGCTTTCCTGCTTACGCCAGTCATCCAAAAGCAAGGCCTTCTTTCCATCAGGTCTTACCAGTGCTGAGGACCACACAACCCCTACTTCCCTTATTCCAAAACCTATTCTCCATTGGCATTAGTTTAACACGTTCGAGGGATGTCTGGAATGCATCCAGCTATGTAACATGACGAATAGAGGCATTTATGGCTGGGTGTTTTTCTGGACAGCCTTCATACTTGTATGTCACTCAGCAGGCCCGGCATGACCTTAGAACTTCTTTGGAGAGACTTTGCTGTTAACTTAATCTCTCATTCTATCTTTACTCAGTTGATTTTCTGGACCCAAATGCAGTAGTTTATATTTACAATTTTTTTTGTTTATGAGTGTAAAATACATATTTATTATCATCCTCATTATACTTTCTCTGATTATTTTTGACTTCTTATTTGTGGCTTTAAAGCATAGTTGTATCTTAATTCTGTCACCCTGTATTCTTGCTAGTCCCCTCAGTTGTATGTCTGCTCTGCCTTTATCTAAGTTGGGAGATGTGTTTAAAGGTCTAACAAGTCTAGGTCACTTGTGGCCACCTCGCTGTAAGTTGACATCTGTCCATTAATTCAGTGCACAAAAGAATACTGGTGAACTCACCACACTGCCCTGTGTGCAGCTGACATTTGACATTTTTCCCTGAGATCAAAGAAGTTGATGACCCCCATCCTGTCTTTTTATTGGGTTATTGTGTCTTGGCTCACTAAGACACAGGCCACGTCTTCTTGGCTGCTGAAGTTTTGATTTCTCCATTGGCTCTGATTTAAAGACCCCATACGTCCTGGATCTTGGCTGCTCAGCAGTCACTCAACTGCATCTGCCCAAGCACAGCGCGCCCGAGGGAACCTGAAGAGGACACCCCCAGGTAATCCCGAGGCTCAGGGAGTCTCAGTTCTGACAGTAGGCTGAGCCTTCTGAAGGGATTTCCCTTCACCCGGGGTCCTTGGCACTGTATTGTGGCCATTCTCAACTCCACATAAATAGAATAAAAACAGTCCCAATTTAATCTGCTGCTAAGCCCCTGCGAGGACACAGCTGGTGAGGGTATGCTGGCTCGATTCACAAGCCAGTCCCTTCTCTCCAGCCTTGCAATAATTTTGTTGTCTTTGTTATTCTATATCCTGCAGTGACTTCCCTGAGTGCAGTGAGTGATTAATTTAGCTGGTGTCACAGGCTACAACATGTTGATATAATGGGAAAAAGAAAGAGCAAAACGAAAGTAGGGAAGGGGTGAAATACTGCTTTGGCAAACACGCACAGGACCCAAGCTTCCAGCCCTGATACAACACACTTCATTGGCCAAAGTGACCCCATGACATTGTTTTGTGAACATGAATATGAACTTTTGAATGGTCGAGTTCCAAAATTCAAAGCCTGAAACTCTCTCCGGACTTTCTCACTTCCCGCACTGCCTCTGAAACATCAATAGCTTCAGGAAATAATGAAAAACAAATCAGAAATAAAATCAGAACTTGAAAACCCATGGTTCTTTATTAAAAAGGCTTCTACTGTTCAAATGCCACTTTATAACAGAGCGAGATTCAGAATCTTGTGTGAAAACAAAGTCCAGATCATTTTGCTGTTTTGATACCCAGTTTAACCCTTCATTCTTCTTGGCTCATGAAGTTGGGAGGGCTCCTGTGACCATAGATTTTTGAGACATCTTACTATTCCCCGATTCTACATGTGTTTGTCAATATTGACAAGGGCATTCATCTAAGTGACAATTGTATCTTCACCCTTTATGAGGTAGTTGGTCTAAAATTTAATGCCATGGAAAGAATTCAATTTCATAATGGCTAAACCTCTGACAGTAGTTCTGTGAACCATGGAAAGCCTTTGTGTCATACAATTTTCACCATCTGAACACAACCCCTCTCACCGTTTTGTAACCCAGCCTTTAAATATTGAGTTAAGAAGTAACTAAAGAGAGAATGATGTTTTTTCACACTAAGCCCAGGTTTTGACATTTTTCTACTTCAAATAATTTTAAAGAGGTAGCTGTAATAATTTTCATTAAAAAGTGATACAATTCCATTGAAGAAAATGTAGAAAATATCTTCTAAAGAGTCACCCTAAATCCCAAAACACAGAGATTACCACTATTAACATATTTCAACTCAGGTCACAAATGCATGCATGTGATTGTATATTTCTACACTTTATTCTGCAAATGGGATAATGCTCTACATATTAGTTTGTTGACCTATATTTCTCTACTTAATAAATTGTAGGCATCTTTTCATGGCAATCAATTTTTTTTACATTATTTTTAATGTCTACACAGGATTCATTTAATTGGTAGGTGGGGTGAAATGACATATGCTTTGATCTAATTTAAAAGGTGTAAGAGAGAAAATAAAAATTATCCAAATTCCTCCTCCTTGAGAAAAAATGTAAAATGTTTGTATGAGTAACCTTCCTAAGGGCTCTCTGTACAGTATTTTATGCTCTGCATAATTTCTGTATTTCCTTTTAAGCACTTGACAGTGGGTCAAGGAGAAACTTGCTTGTTCATAGGTATAGAGCTTTATCATTATTTTACATAATAAATACTCCATTGATGAATATTTAAATTGTTTCCCCGTGTTTGTGTGTGTGTGTGTGTGTGTGTGTGTGTGTGTGTGTGATTCTAAACAACATTGTGATGAACGTCACTGAAATTTTATCAGTTTCAACTTGAACAATTATCTTTTCAGAATACATTCCTAGTCAAGGGATTGCTTGAATAAATAATACATACATTGAGCATTTTAACTACTAAAGTGATGTTCAGAAAACAATTTTATTTCCACCAGATAGTGTGTGAAATAATTTATCTCAACAATACTGAGTTTTATTAATTTAAAATTTTAATTTGTGTCCATTTTTTTGTGTGACAAATGAAATTTATTGGTTTTATTTGCATTTCATCAAATATTAGTGTGGTTAAAATATCTTTTCATGTATTGAAATTTTGCTTCTATGGATTGTTTGTTCATAACCTATGCTTCTTTTTTACTTATTGATTTTTAAAACCATTTAATCAATAATATTGTCTTATGTTAGTTGTCTTGCAAATATTTTTCCCATTTTGCTTGACCTTCAACTTTGTTTATATTTTTAACTGGGGCAATATTTACTTTTTGCAGTCAAATGGCTCAATTTTTATGAGTTTTCATTACATGATTAGAAAGTTCTTTCCCAATCCAACATCATAAAAAATTATCACAATTTTCTTTAAGAATGTTAATGGTTTTTTAAAATTACATTTAAAACTGATCCATCTAGAATTTATTTTGGTGTATCCCACTTTATTTTCAATGGCCATCCAGTTGTGTCAACACTATTTATTGAATAATTTATCTTTTCCATATTAATTTGAAGTGTTATTATAAATTCCCATGTTTTAGAATTTACTTTTAAAAGAACTTGTTTTTATTGCAAAAATAATACATGCACATGGTTAAAAATAATGCAAACATCAAAAAGGGCATGCAATAACAAGTCTCCCTCTCACCACCAACCCCTGCCAATTACTCAGATCCCCTTCCTAGGGGGGAGCATTTTCTAGAAGGCTCTAGGCATATACAAGCATGGGAGGTGTGTGTATATGGTGTATACGTAATAAATACTTACATATTTATATATCCTGATATATGTTTACATAAACTAGAGCATACTGCATATACTGCTTGGCATTTAAACTAAACAATTTATACTGGAACTCTTCAAAAAATCAACAGAACTACTTCATTTTTTAGTAAGTGCACAGTATTTCATTATATATATATGTATATATGTTCCATAATTTGTTTAAAGAAATATCCTGTCTGTTAACAATTATTTCAATCTTTTTCTGTAACCACAATGCTCTAATGGACATTTCATGTCATACTTTTTATACATGTGTGAATATAATATGGGGCAAGCCCCCAAAGTGTCAGCTGCTGGAGCAAAAAGGTGTACATCTTATATTTACTGCATAGTGCCAAATTGTTCTCTAAGGAGGGCAGTCTTAGTCCATTTGTGGCTATAACAACACAATACCTTAGACTGGCTGACTCATACACAATAGAAATTTAGTCTTCATAATTCTGAAAGCTGAGAAGTCCAAGATCAAAGTGCCAACATGGTCAAGTAAGAGCCCTCTTCCAAATTGCAGACTCTTGTATCCTTACATGGTAGAAAGGGCAAGGGATCTTTCTGGGGCTTGTTTTATAAAGGCATTAATCTCATGAGGGCTCTATCCTCATGCCCTAAATATCTCTTAATATCTTCACCTTGAGCATTAGGATTATAACATTTGAATTTGTCGGTAACATAAAAATTCAGACCATAGCAAGAGCAACCCAATATCTTAGATCCTTGCCCCACGTATCTTTTTATCTTTCTCAATCTGAAGATTGCAAAATGTTATCTAATTGTTAAAGTGAATTTCTTTTATTAGGGAGATTAAGGATCTTTTCATGTATTTATACTTTTTTCTTTGTTTAATGTGAATTTGTATTTCTGCTCATTGTGTTCCTTCTGTAAAGACAGAACTCTTTATATAGCTATTAAGAAAATTCAGGATTTGTCAGTAATATGTTTTAAATGTTTCTCTGGCTGATCATTTGTCTTTTGACCATATTTATGATGTTATTTTTGCTGTGAAAAATTTAATTTTTAGGTAGTGAAAGTTATAAATCTTTAACTTTATGATTTCTGAGTTTGTTCTCTTGCTTAGGAAGCTTTCACCATTTCAAAATTATAAACAAACCTCAGGTTTGCTTATATTACTCCTACAGTTTCATTTCTAATTTAAAGCCTTGATTCATCTTGCTCTTAGAAGGAGGATTGAGTAATTTCAGTTTTATTCTTGGTCCAGAAGTCTAGATAGTTTTTCTAAAACCATTTCTTGAAAAATCTATTTTCCCCATTGACTTAAATCATGGCTTTGTCATACATGAAATTTCTGTAATACATAAAGTTAGGTCTACAAGGGCTGCCCAGAAAAAATCCAGCCATAGTTGCCTCCGTTTTTCATAGTACATGGCTGGATACTTTCTGGAATGCCCTCATATTTCTAGACTCTCAATTCTGTTCCATTGGTCTAATCTTTCTAGTCTGTGCTGATACTGCACAGTTTTCATGATTATAATTTTATGATACATTTCAATGTATGGTGAGCCAATCTCCCTGAATAGTATTTTCCTACTTTTTCTCACTATTCTTGACAAGTTCCAGAATAAACAAGCAATCCACAAAGAAAATATAATAACTCTACTGAGTTTTTTCATTAACATTGCATCAAATTTGTAGATGAATTTAGGAATAACTTGCATCTTCACATTACTGAGTCTTTCTGCCTATTTACTGTCTCTTTTCATGTCCTTTATTAGTTTTAGAATTTTCTTTGTATACTTCCTGCACATTTCTTACTGAGTTTGATTTGAGATGTATAATGATTCTTACTGCTGGTGTAAATGGCATAATTTCTTTCACTGAAGTTTCTTTTAGATATTGTCAATTTAAAACAAACTTAAATGGGACTTTTCCTTGTCTTACTTTCATAGTGATGTTCTTACTTTTATAGAGAATTCAGATATGTAGCCACCACATTATCAAATAGAGTCATGGATATGGCCCACTGCAAACCCCAACTGGATGTGAAATGATGCAGAAATTATAGGAAATACCAAGATGATTGATAAAATATAGATAATGAACAGTGAATTGAATCTTTGGATAACTGTAAAGTTTTAGAGAGTTTTTATAATTTAACATAAAAGCAAAGGACAGTGTCATTCTTAGCAAAGGACAATATCTTAATATGAATCAATGCTGGTGACCAACGCACTACGAACATTTTGTCACCGACTCCTGCCCCCTCTTCCCTTTCTTCCTGTCTGTGTCAGAGATGCTTTCTCTTAATGCATTCAAAAGAGCTATTCTGGGACTTGAGTCACCTTTTTCTCCTTGAGTCTCTGCAACAGACACAATCCATCACTCCCTATCATACACAAAAGAAAAAATATCTACACTCCAAGATAGCAAGGCAGTCACTGGTATTGTGTGCTATCATAAGGGCTGAGCCTCAGTTCTCTAAAGTTTCTGAATGTGAATTCTCAGTTACCTCAGATGCCCACATTTGGTGCCCTGGCCAGTTCAGTTTAAGACAAAGCACCTGACAAGGTGTTAATTATATTTGAATTAGCAGTGAGCCAAAACCCTGAAGAAACCCACAGAACAGCCCTTCACAGGTTCTGATAAGAAGTCATATGAACTAACTCATAATTATTGCATCCTGGACATAAAAGACTGTACCTTGAGCCTAATGTATGTCACAGACCTTTATATCAGTAACTAAAGTAGTAGGTGTTAATTTGGCTGCAGTCAGAAGCAAGCCCCATGAATCATGAGAGAGATTATAGGAAAAAGGAACTTTATGATTATGCAATGGGGTGGGGGTGGGCCTGCTGTGAAGCTGAATCCTTAGAAATGCACCCTGCAAAAGAACTATTCTTTATGGTAAGGAAACCTGACTTACTAGCCAGAGGTTAGACCCTCTTTCTTTGAGGACACAGCTGTCCCTCTTCTAATTCACAACAGTTCTATTGCCCAATACACGAGAGGATTGAATAAGCCTGGAGATAAACCATATCCCCTGAATAAAAGACGCATATGGCCAACCATCTATTTGACATCACCACTCAATTTTAGCAGAACTGGAACTGAGCTGCTCTCTTCCTCCAAAACAGCTCCTCCCACGGTCTCCCTACTCAGAAAATCCCCTTTACATGTGATGCCACTTGTTCTCTCATAGCCCATATCTGATCCATCAGCAAATCTGGGCGGCTCTACCTTCACACTCTAAAATCCAACCATTCCTCACATCCATACTGATATCACCCAGGTCCAAGCCGCTATCATCTCCCCTAGACTGCTGCGCTGGGCTCCTAAGCTGATCTGATCTCAGCAAATGCCAGAGTGATCCTGTGAAAACTAAATATTAAAATGTCCAGCATTGCTTTGCTCAAAACTTTCCATTGGCTCCCCGTGACACACAGAATAAAAGCCAAGGTATTACCACTTCCTATGGAGCCCCCCATAATCTGGTCCCCAGTCACCTCTGTACTTCTGCCCTCATCCATTACACTCCTCTCACAGTATCCACTCTAGTCACTGTGCATCACCAATGTTCCTGAAATGCACCATTTTTTGCTGCTGAAGTATAAGATCCTGGAAGACAAGGGTTTTTTGGTCTGGTTCATTCACTGATAAAGACCTTTGCACTCAGAACAGAGCCTAGCACATCGTAGGCTTTACAAATATTCCTGGAGTAAGTGAGTAAGTTAATGAACAGGTATTTGAGAGCAAGAGCATAATAAAGTAACACTGAACTTCAACCATATACTTGCATTTTCAATTCTTAAATTGGATACTTGAAAGGCGCATTGACAAAGCATATGTTAATATCTTTATATCATTTATAAAATAATACTGTTAGCTATCAAAGCTTCAAAATTTTAATTATCAACTGCTACCTCTTCAAGTTGTCCTTTTCCCTTGAACACTCTGAACGGCACGGACGGGAAGGAGGTCTGTGTGATTCTCAGGTCAAACTGAAGACTCCACAGTTCTTGTGATAATTATGTTGCTATTCATAAAGACAGCAGTGTCCTGTGCTATTTGAAGCAGAGTAGGAGGCTGGGGAGGGCTTTTGTTGAGCCAGTTAATCCTTACTATAATGCTGTTAATCATAAAAGCAAAGTCCCAAGAATTGCAGGTTAACTTGGCCCGAGGGAAGCCAGCTCAAAACTGAGACACTTTAGCTTGACCCAAAACATTTAGTCCCAACTTGCAATATCATATCTAATATAAAAAAGAGATGAGAATAATTCAATGCAAACATTTGCCTGGTATTACTTTATAGGGACCCAGAGGCTACAGTGATGTTTGCCACAACATTCTCAAGGTCTCTGCTCACCAGGTCATGGGGTTGATCATCTCAATCCCTTGAAATTTTACCTCTTATTCTTTCTATTGATAGTCATCATCTACTCATTAAATACACCCCTGAAAGTGAACTTTTGTCAAACAGAAGTTAGTGAATAGTCATTAATACACACTGCTGCCATTAGTGTACATGTAGCCAGTCTGGGGTTTGGTTTGGTTTTTTTATGTTGCCTATCACCTATTAGTTTATTGGGCTTCTAAAGATTAGAAAACCAGAAACCCATATATCAAGCCCAGTTACTCTAACATTCAAAATAGTCAACTATAGCTACAATATGAAAATAAAGTTTGATGGAGTTGGGAGGGTTTTAAAAAGATATTCTCAGATTAAATGCCGCACGACTCATTTTCCCTGCGCTATACGATTTGGAGATGTAAGTGGGACTTGGTACTTCCTAGAATTTCTCTGCAAAAGCAAATACAAATATTTGAAGTTCTTCAGTATTTGGTCTTCCTTTCTTATTAAGGCTCTCTACCTCAATTCCCATGTGGAAACTCAGTACCACTGTGATACCAAGCAAGTTCTGTGTAAGGACCTATCGAGGATTGCACATGTGTATGTCAATGCAGATATCTGAGTCTGGATAATGTGCATCCGTGATTCTACCTAAAAGAACGATTTTCTGGTTTCACTGGTCCAGAGATCACTTTCTTAAAATAGTGGTATCTGCAATATGAAATCCTAATTCCTTAGTTGGATGGGGGGTGGGGAGATATGAGGTAGGAAATATAGCTAATGAGAAAGGCATTCTGTTTCACAACTTGTAAATGTTGAGAGAGAGAAGGAAAAACATTCACCAAGCATCAGGGCTCTGTTTAGTTTGTCATGAATTTATTTTTAACTACACTTCAAGGCTGATACGTTGGAAAGGAAATGTTTGAACACTGAGTTTCATCCCAGGTTGAGCTGTATACTACACAGGTGGTATCACAGAGTTCTTATCTCTCGGGCCCCATCAATCATATGGCCATGTTTTTTCTTACATAGCCCCCCAGAAAGTGCTCTCAAGCACCCTAGATTTCAATCATTGTAAGCAGGGCCTCATTCTCTAGCTGAAGTAATAATTTGTGGGATATTATATATAGACTTTTAATTCAGAACAGCATTTTCCACTCTGCCAGATTGTAAACTTAATTTAATGTGGCACAACCAGTATTTTTAAGTGAAATACAATAAAATAGAAAATATTAAACGGTATTATGAAATAGGTAAAACTATTGTTTTCCAAGTTGCACATGAGTATTGGGTATCGATATGAAAGTGATTGCTTACTGTAGGTGTAATCCAAAAGGTTTGAAAGCCATTATGGCAACTTACAAGTATTACCAGTATTCATGTTTTCTCCCCCTTCCTGGCAACACAGATAGACCATTTAAGCATCTTCTGTAGTTAGGTGTACCCATTTGACTGACTTTGGGCCAAAGAAATGTGCACAGAAGTGTCATGCAATCCTTCCACACTTGCCCATTAAACTTTCCAAAGTGATTCTTGCCTTTTCCTCGTCTGTAACTGAACTGGGAGGTCTCAGAGGAAGGTGGAGCCACGAGAGAGGAGGAGTCTGGGTCCCGGAAGGTACATGTGAAAGGCTGTTTGCTCATCAACTCACACTGAACTGTGAAGGGGATTAAAAAAAAACAAACAAAAAAAAAACAAAAAAAACAACCTTTGATTTCACTTACATGTGGAATCTAAAGAACAGAACAAATGAACAATCAAAATAGAAAAAACAAAAAACTCAATTAAAAAATGGGCAGGTCATCATGCAAACTGAAATAAGCCAGAGATAAAAAAACAAGAACTACATGATTCCACTCATGTGTGGAACATAAAATTGAAAACAATGAAGGATAAGACTCATGAACACAGCCAGTACTTTAGCAGTTACCTGAGGGTAAGCTGGGAGTGAGGGTGGGGTAGAAGGGACAGGGACACAAATATACGGTGATGAAAGCAGCAGAACTAACTCTGGATGATAAACACATAATGCAACATGTGGAGGGTGTAATGTAGAATTGTACACCTGAAACCTATGTCATTTTTACTAATCAATGTCACTCCAATAAATTTAACAATAAAAAAAATAAAATAAACCCTTTGTATTAAGCCACTGAGATGGGGGGTTTATTGGTTAGAACACCAAGTTTTAATTATTCTAACACAGGACTGATAAAACCATCAAGTCTAAGGGGATATGTTCTACTCTGCTGCCTCTGGTCTTATTTCAGCTCCTTTAAAACGCAGCACCCACAAGCAATGAACTCCATTTAAGAGGCATTGCTTTCCTCACCACCTAGCTGCACTTCTGTGTTTTCACTATGACTCAGTCTTCTAGTGTGACCTTGGATTTCTGCTCAATCATGTTCAGACCCTTGACTCAGCGCCTTTCAGTAACTGAGTCCCACCAAGCCCTGGGGACCTACCCAACAGCCCATCTTTCTCCACCAACCTCTTACACATTCTTGTACATGACCTGAGAACTACTTCAGGCTTAGGATGTAAGCAATATCTAACAAATAAAATTTATTTCTGAAAGAACTTCTAATGTATGTGATAACATTCTCTTTCCAAAAAAAGAATTTGAATAATTACAACAGCAACGATGAGTAACAATAGTTAGTTAGCGTGTACTAAGTGCCTACCATCATATATTAATACATGCTCGTATATTACCCCTAATTCTAACAATAATCCAATGAAGTAGATATTATTACAACCATTAAAAGACAAAGAGATTGAAGCTCAGAGAGGTTGGAACTTGCCCCAGGTCACACAACTAAAATGTGCAAAAACCAAGACTCACATTTGTCTAATGACCAAACTCATGCTTTTTATACAATATCATGTTTCTTCCTAATGACAAAAAAAAAAGAACAAATGTCCAATAGCAAGAAGTTTAGATTTCTATACACTGAAGAGACTTCTTGGGAGCCCTAAGATCATAAGAGGATACCTATTCATGGAGGTCCCACCAGCTATGCACTATGTCATGCTAAACTTTTAGTCCATCCGTGGTTTGAGGGAAACTAAGGGATCAGAATTAAACTAAACATTTCAGTGGAGGCTGAGGCCACCATTGCTGTCCACGTGGCAAGGGAATCCTGAACTTCTGTTAAGTGGAGGGCCCAGCACAGCTCTCTACAGTTTGTGTAAGGCACTGATAACTGAGAGGAATCAATGAGACCATTAGAGGCTTATTCCAGTGTAAACAAAACTGGCCATATTATGTCTTTAGATACAATGAATGATCTTTGAGGAGGGTACTCATGACAATCCACTGAGGCATGGGAAGAAAACATGAGAGCTTCTTTTAACACAGTGATTATATTTTAAAATAAGACAGAAATGAGGATTTTCTAACATAGAATAAATAGGCTAATACCAGTACTCTCATTCCTTCCTTACGTCACACAGGACAAACAGAAAACAGGGGAAATGGGAGTGCCATAGCATAACAAGGTCAGCACAGAGCACTTAACTCTTTCCCTTTGTTTTTCTGCAATCATTTCAGCTTATGTGGCCCTGTTCAAATGGATTTACATATGTTACCTGGTTGTATCAGTCAGGGTTCTCCAAAGAAACAGAATGAATAGGATATAGAGTGGAGATACATGTGAGGAGACTTATTTTAGGAGCTGGTTCATGGGGTTATAGAAGCTGAGAAGTTCCACAATCTGATGTCCACACATTGAAGAGCCAGGAAAGCTGGTGATATAATTCGGTCTGAGCCTGAAAGCCCAAGAACCAGTGGAACCAATGGTGTAACTCCAGTCCAAAGTCAAAGGCTGGAGAGCAAGGGGGCTGCTGCTATAAGTCCCAGAGTCTGAGGGCCTGAGAACCAGCAACTCCAAAGTACAAGGACAGGAGATGATGGACACCCCAGCTCAAGAAGAATGAAAGAGGGCATTTGCTCTTTCTCTGCCTTTTTGTTCTATTCTGGCCCTCACACCCACATTGGTGACAGTGAAATCTCTTTACTCCATCTACTAAATCAAATGCTAATCTTTTCTGGAAACACCCTCCAGACACACCCAGACCTGATGTTTTGCCAACTGAAGGGCATCCCTTAACCCAGTCAAACTGACACAGAAAATTAACCATCACACTGATTTTTAACAAAACAATTGTTATCTGGCTTTAACAAAGTCAGCCTTCAAAAAAAATAAAAAGGTCCTATGGCTTAAAATATTTTTGCTAAAATATCTGAATGCTGAAGAGAGTACTAATGAGGGAAACAAGAAAATGACAGAGCTGACCCATCTCTTCCTATTTGTACCTTTTACATTCGTTTTATCCCACCCACATCCTAAGAAAATCACGAGGATTTACTGAGATAGAACAGATATCATCAAGGGTCTTTAAAATGTGGACATATCCACTGTCACTCATCATGCACCTCAAGTCAAGTGTATGTTGCTCTTTGAGATACTAATTCCTGAACTACATGTAGGTAGTTTATAAGTGAATTGGAGATACTGCTCTACAATCTTTTACTGATGATAACAACCAAAAAAATTTGGAGACCACAGATGTAGATGTGAATCGGGCCCAGCCAAGGGCCCTTCTGATACATCAGAAGTCACTCATGGATGGTGAATGACTAGACCCAGATATTCCGTGGGAAACGCCTGGTCCTCTGAAGTTGCACCTCCTCACCCCTCCCTTGGAGCCTGCAGAGCTGCGCTCGTGCAACCCTAATTGCCTTCATAAACACAGGCGAAATCATTCTCAGCTGCCTGGGACTCTGCGGGGCAGAATTTTCTTTTCATCAGACTCTTGCTGTTCTCCATCAAGCATGGTTGGAATGATTTGGTCTTGATTTGGATTCAGAAGCTTCATTCACTTACTGCTCTAAGCCAAATTTAATCAAAATATTTACCTCAATAATTTGGTCCAAACCTTTCCCCAAATTAACGAAGGCAAACTGTTCAGCCGGGTTACTTCAGAAAGCCCTAGAGCATGGCAGAGCTGTGAAAAAAGAAAAAGGGGGTACAGTCAGAAGCGGGAAGCCACAGGCTGTCTAGATGCATTCAAAAGTATATACAACATTTATTAGCTAAAGGACCACGAAAAGCATTCTAATCAGTTGGTTTCCTCTCATTAAATGTTAATTAGTTCATAGAAGCTTCCTGCATAGGAAAGTATCAGGTACTTAGCAAGCATTAGGGAAGAGGCAGCTCACGTGGGGAGTCTGGGAAACAACAGGCGCAGCGCAAGGACATTGTTACCATGCTGGGTGACATTTTTGTTAGAAGGCATATGTGAGCGTCTTGAGGAGGATCCAGAAGGCCTGCCAGAAACAACCCCAGACTAAAATTTGTATTGTGGTAATAAGTCTCTAAAATCACATTTGTTGAGTTTTAAAAACACACTTAATGGGATTAGCTCCTGAACGAAAGACTATGATTCTATTTAGATATGTTTGCTCACACTGTTTAAACCCACAGAACAGGATAATCATATCATATTAAATAGCCTTTTATTTAGATAGGTTGGGTAGGCTGGCTTTAAGCCACCTTGGTTAAAAGTTATAAAAAATAAGGGAAACAAAACTAAAGGGCTGTGTGGACCACAAAATCATGACATGATTTATAAATAGTTCATGGAATCATAGATGTCTGGGGTTAGAAGGGACTATAAAGATCACTTCCTGGGGTTGTCAAGTCGCCAGTCCCCTGAGCATGGCCTCACCATGCTTACCGCAGCCCCTGTTCTGATTGGCCAGTGTCAGACCCCAAGAGGCTGCTAAGTATCATGAATATCAGTCATGATAAGGCCTGAAGCAATCACTTTACAGAACAAAACACAGGGACTCAGAGAGATCAAGTGACCTGCCCGTGCTACACATCTTGTTAAGAAAAAACTAGAACTTGAACTCTAGACTTCAGCCCCATTCTACAGGCTCCTTTGGTGTCCCCACACTACCCTCTTACCTTGAACTTCATTGCCATTTCTTTGTACAAATTGGTGATTCAACAACCACCTTTTGAAACAGTGACAAGAGCTGTTAAGCAGAGTTGGCCAATACTTTGATGACAGGTAAAAGAGCTATAAATTGATGTTTTTAAAAAATATTGTCAAACATATATCACGTGCTTACTGAGTGACAGGCACAGATACGTTACTACATAAACTTGTTTAATCTTTACAATAGCCCTATTAAGTAGTTATGATTATTAATTCCACTCAACAGATGGAAGAACTGAGGTACAGAGAGGTTAAGTAACTTGCTGTGGAGCAGACTTCTAATGTGCCCTACAACTGGTAGTTACAATGTGGAATTGTCTTCCTTTGACTGTGGGTTGGACCTAATGATTCACCACAAACAAATAGAATATAGCAAAAAGAAGATGGGATGTGACTTCTATGGCTAGGTTACAAAAGCCTGTGACATCTTATTAGCAGACTTTTTGTGCTGGCTTTGATGTCCACTCTGTGGGAAATGCCCTTGGGCAAGGAACTGAGAGAAATCTCCAGCCAATAGCCAGTAAGAAATTTAGGCCCTCAATGCAACAGTCTTCAAGGAGTGAAATCTTGCCAATAACCACATGAGTGAGATTGAAAGTGAATTTTCCCCCAGTTCAGCTTCAGACGAGATCACACACCTTGGGTCAATGCCTTGGTTGTCATTTTTGGAGAGACTGTGAAGCAAAGGATGCAACTATGCCATTCCTTCATTCCTAACCCACAAAAATCTTGAGATGATATGTTGAGATAATAAGCCACTTTACTTTAGGGTAATTTGTTATGAACAAAAGATAACTAACACACTGTTACTCAAGACTACATAGCTAGTAAGTGGTGGACCCAGGAGATGAACCTAAGAAGTCTGGCTCTAGTATCCATGATCTTAACCAGTGATACCACACGACTCACTAACATCATCACTATCATTATCACTGTGATCACCATCATCATCATCACCACTGCTTCCACATGCCAAACATTAGGGTAAGTGCTTTATATAAATAATTTTATGTTATCCTCAAAATAACCCTGTGATTCCCAACTTTACAGTTTAAAAAAACAGAGTCTCCAATAACATGAATACCTCACCTAGGGTCACAAAGAAAATTCAGATCTTGCCCTAGCTACGTCCAAAGTCCATGCCATTCCCGTTAAACTTTGCTGATTCTCTGTGTCTAATCAGTTAATGATGACCTGAGAAATAATTCTTGTCAATATTAGAAAAAAATCTGTAACAAATTTTCAGCAAATAATTGATAACAAAAGCCAATGGCTGCAGATTTTTCTAACTTTACCATAGTAAACAATTCCGTGGAAAGTTTCAAGTGGATGTAGGAATGGCATGGAAAACCAGAAGCCAAAAAGATTATTCTATTACATTGTATATAGCATTTCTTGCTAGCAAACATAACAAAGCTTGAATTGGAGTAACATCAATTGTATGTTAAATTTTTTGAGTCATAAAATCTAAGTCTAATATAATAACTTGCATTACATATAAAATTTTGAGTGATTCTCTATTGCACATTAGACGAGAGAGCTCACCCTGCTTGACATGGCGTTAAGGTCTGACCATCTTAGCCCAATTTAGCTTTTAGCTTAATCCTCTGTGCAGCCGCCACCCACGAAACTCAAGTCTAATAATTTCTACCCGAGTCCTAGGTTTTTGCTTCTAGATGGAACGCATTGTTTAACAAAAGTACAAAAAGAAAAATGTTTTGAGGGAGAAAAGAGGGAAGAGGGGAGGAAGAAAAGGAGGAGGATAAAAGGAAGGAAGGAGGGAGGGAGGAAAGGAGGAAGGGAAGGACGGAAGGAAGGAGGCAAAGAGGGAGGGAGAGAAGAAAGAAGGAGAAAAGAGACAAAGCAAGAATGGATTTCATGTTTTTTCACTCCAGCAATGAATTCCCAAATTCACTAAAATATCTTAATTCTGGCACAAGTGAGTCACAAAGTAGCCTGACACACTTTGGTTTATAACAGAGTCCCCTCTGCAAATTACACAGAGAAAACGGGAACATTGAGTACTTGGTACATCAAGTATTTGACCATAAGTCTTATACCCTCTGCACTTCATCACATCCTGTTCCCATGGTCCTAAGATCCCTTCCAATTTTGCTCCCTTGATTTTTGAGTTTCTGAACCAGAATTAAACAAAAAGGACCACATGTACTTTTTTTAGGGTAACTAAGACCTCTGCTGAGATTGATGTGCTTTTGCTAGTAGAAACAATGGAATAATTAACTACAATAAATTGTAAGGATCCTAATGATATTCTTCAGAATATTTGCAGGGTTAGCTAGGAAGACATGACCTGCAAAAAACAAAACAAAACAAAACAAAAAAATCCATCCAAATAATGGAGGAACCAGTGAGCATCATTTTAAATGGCCCTTAAGTTCACATTGCGTTAGATGGGACAGTTGGCTGGGTCCCGTTCACTGTCACTTCATTAACCATCAGTTTGGGGGATTGCTTCTATTTCTGTAGGAAGTCTCTGACCTTCCTTTGGGTAGGCCAGCATCACAGACGTTGTCCTGACAGAGTCCTTCAGACTTCAGCTGTCGGCCTTCATCGTCCAAGTTCACACCCTCTTGTCCCTAGCTGCATTGGAGTGAGGGAAAAGGAAAATGACCTCAGCGGTATTTATGTGGCTCAGGGGGATGAAGAATTAGCTGGAATAGAAAGTGGTGGGGCTGCTGCCCATAATTCCAAGGGGAAACCCTGGAAAAGCTGGTATGAAACCTGCCGCTGTCTCATTTCTGAGGTCCCAAGTCAGGCAGAAGCAGTTATACTTCAGCTTCACTACTGTTCATTGTGGGATTGTATTTCTTTTTATTTTCTTTATAATTCACCTGCAACTGATTATTTAAAACAATGTGCCCAGAACTGTAACATTAGATCATGCAAATACTATTGTCAACCAATTCTTTTTTCCATCTTCCTCTCAGAATCTTTGGATTTTTTAAACCGTAAATGCTTCTCTCCTCCCAAGTACACTTGTTCATTCCCTGTAAGTCACCTTTTATGCACAAATACTATTTAGTGGCATATTTTAAAATGTATTTGGATGAAAAGCTTTATAAAAAAGATTATGTCCTTTAACCCAGGGAGGCTCCAGGGACCGCTGAGGTGTGTAGAGCTGTCTGCCCCTTCACTAAATGGTCCCAGACGGCTGTGTTTCCCCTTTCTTATGTCTGTTTTCTATTATTTTCTGCCTCTTCTTTACTGCCAATTTATTGTACCTACTTCATTTCCCACAAATTCTGACCCACAAAATGTGTCTCCTAAAAATCAATTTTTTGTTTTTGGAAATCAGAAATAGCTAAGAACTTAGCCATCACTATTCACTTTCTGACCCAAGAGTTTACAGTTCACACAAAATGAGATTCTTTAATAAGGATTCCAAGGGACTGAAAAAACAAGATTGTATAAGACATAAAATATAGTTGCTATAGGACTAAAAATGCAAAAAGAAAATTGTACTTATAATAATGGTCATTGTCTATATTTAAAATTTTATTTCAGAAATTGATTTGTCTTTTATTCAAAGTCCTGGAAAGAGTCAGATTCATTGGAGGTAGGTTTTCCTGTAGTCACATCTGCCCAACTTTATTGAATTTCCTTTTCTTAATGAATCATGAGGGTTGAGTTAAATGTTAAATATCAGTGTTTATACAAGGAACACGCATGTTTGCTTTTTCTTCAATTAAGGAAAAGCTGGTTGACCTTTGTACCACTGGGCCTGTGCTTGTTAATGACATGGCTTTCCCATTAACAAGCCCTTATGGTAAGATCCAGCACACCATTACATACACATAGAGAAAGCATGTGACAGTTGGCTTCCCATTAGGTGGCATCTGCAAAAGGAACCTGTGCCCCCCAAAATGGGAGCTAGAATATGTCATATCATGATGCTGGGGAGTGATTTTTAACTCTGCACAAGGGTACACATTAGGATCCTGAGGACGATAAAAGGTTACTTCAAAAACTCAGAGTTTGGAGGCAACTTAGTTCAAATTTAAGAAGACAGCTGCACATAGAATCATCTAAAGAACTTTTTCTCTTTTTTACGTCCTTAGATACACTTCATTCCCCAACCCCTGCCTCTGGCAATCACCAACCAATCTGTTATCTGTATCTGTGAGCATGCTTTTTTGTTTTATTTATTTAGTTATTTATTATGTAAGATTTGACATAGAAGAAAGATCACATGACATCTGTCTTTCTCTGTCTGACTTATTTCCCTTCACCTAACACCCTCAAGATCTAGCTTTCCTTTCCTGTTTTTTTGCAGTGTAAATTTATGTTGTTTATTTGAGCCTTTTCTAGTTTTTGAAGGTAGGCATTTACTACTATAGACTTCCCTCTTTGAACTGCTTTTGCTGCATCCCATTAATTTTGATATGTTAGATTTCCAATTTCATTTGACTCCAGGTATTTTTTTATTTTGATTTTTTCTTTGACCCATTGAGAGTCCAATAGTATGTTGTTTAATCTTCATATATTTGTGAGTTTTCCAGTTTTCTTTGTGTAATTGATTTCTAGTTTTATACCATTGAGGTCAGAGAATACAGTTGATATGATTGAATCTTCTTAAATTTATTAAGACTTCCTTTATTGCCTAACATATGAGCTATCCTGGAAAATGTTTCATGTGAACTTGAAAAGATTGTATTCTGTTGCTTTTAGAATAAATATTCCACATTTATCTGTCAAGTCCATCTGATATAACATGTTATTTAAGGCTGGTGTTTTCTTCTTGATTTTCTGTCAGGATGATCTATCTACCCATTGATACAAAGTATTAAAGTTTCCTACTATTATACTATTTCTGTCTATGTCTCCCTTTAGGTCTAATATTTGCTTTATATATTTAGGTGTGCCTATGTTGGGTGCACAAATATTTATAAATATATATAAATGTTATATCCTCTTGTTGGATTGACTCCTTTATCATTATGTAGCATCCTTCTTTGTCTCTTATTACAGTCTTTGTTTCAAAGTCCCTTTGGTCTGATATAAATATAGTTACTCCAGCTTTCTTTTGGTTTTTATTTTCATGGAATATCTTTTTCCATCTCTTCACTTTCAGTCTATGTGTGTCCATATAACTAAATGAGTTTCTATCATATAGTTGGGTCTTGGTTTTTTGTTGTTTGTTTTGTTTTTATTCAGGTTTATTTTTATGTCTTTTGATTGAAAAATTTAGTCCATTTACATTTAAGAAAATTATTAATAGATAGGCACTTATTGTCATTTTGTTAATTGTTTTCTGGGTATATTTGTAGCTCCTTTCTGTTCTTTTTTCCTTTTCTTGCTCTCTTCCATTGTGATTGGATGACTTTCTTTAGTGGTAGGTATGCTTATATTTATTTATCTCTTTATCTTTTGCATATCTACTTTCTGGTTACATGAGGATTACATGATACAACTTACATCTATAACAATCTATTTTAAGTTGATGACAACTTGAGTTTAATCTCATTCTAAAGCTCAATATCTTTACTCTTTCCCCCACATTTTATGTTTTTGATGTCACATGTTAAATCTTTTTATATTGTGTACCCCTTATCTAATATTTGCAATCTTAGTTAGCTTTACTACTTTTGTCTTTTAACCTTCATACTAGCTTTATAGTTACTGAACATTTACCTTCGTGTTACCATATATTTACTCTTTACATATAATATATATTTACCTTTCCAGTGAGATTTACATTTTTCATGTGTTTTCTAGTTACTAATTAATGCCTTTTCTTATCAGCTTTAAGAAGTCCCTTCAACAGCTCTTCTAAGGCCACTGGAGTGGTGATACCTTCTTAGATTTTGCTTGTCTGGAATTTTTTCTATCACTGAATGATACCTTTGCCAGGTAGAGTTGTTATTGATTGGAAGTTTTTTCTTTTAGCACTTTGAATATATCATGCCATACTGATCTGGTCCACAAAGTTTCTCCTGAGAAATCTGTTTAAATTCTTATGTGAGTTCTCTTGTATATAACAGGTTATTTTCTCAGAAGAGTCTTTTAAACATAGGAAATTTCAGAGCTGTACTCAGATCTATGTAATCAATTTCCTCAGAGTGAAAATTTGGAAACTCATATTTCTAAAATCTCTGCCTAGTCCCCTATATCACCTACTTTTGGAACGCAACTTTGGGATCACTGCTTCAGGGACAATTAGTCCAGCCCCTTATCAGACATGTGAAAATTGTTTCCAACATTCCTGAGAAGCGGATTTTTATCCTCTATTTAAATACTTCCATTAAAAAAAAAAGGAGCTCACTATCTCATAAAGTAACCTATGCTACTATGGCCAATTAATACCATGAGACAGGTCTTCCCCTATAAAGAATCAAAGTCTACTTTGTAATATCCTCTTATTAATACAGATTCTTTCATCTGAAAATATACAAAATAACTCTTAAGTACATGACAGCTCTTCAAGCATTTAGGAAGGCTTTCAAAATCCTTTTTCTCTGGAGGATCTCATTCACTCTCAAGTGGTTTTTTACTCATTTTATGCTAATGACTCAAAACTTGATATCTTTAACTCACACTCTTTTGAGTGCCTGGCCTGCATATTCACCTGCCTACTGAACATTTGTGTGTTACACTTTCATTTTAGTATGTCTAAATGTGCACTAACCATAGTCCTGCTCTCATTCTTCCCTTTTTCCCCATTCAGTAAATTAACCTCTCTCTCATTGTCCAAGCTGAGACCTAGTTGTTGCAGTCTCATTCCTAACCCCTCTGCTTCTTCAGGTCCCATACTAAATTTATCATCATAAATCTAACCAACCTGGGCTCCTTTGAATTTATTATTTCTTTTCATCTCCATGAATACCACCTTCATTGTCCAAACTCTCATTATCTTTCTAGGAGCTTATGCCAGATCCTTTCAACTCTCAACAGAACTGCTTCCAAATTTGCTTATTTCAACTTGTTCTCAATACTGCCAGAGTTCTCTTTTCAAAAGCACAAAGCTAATCCTGTCTTGTCTCTATTGAATGCCCTTAAAATAGTTCAAAGCCCTCAACATGACCTACAAAGTCCTTCAAGACCCAGCCGATGCCCACTTCTCTCTTACCTCTCCCTTTGTGTATGCTACACTGGTGCTACTCAAAGTGAGGCCCACAGGCCAGCAGTATCAGCATTTCCTGAGAGCTTATTGGAAATGCAGTATCTCAGACCCCACCCTAGACTTTTAGAATCTGAATCTGTATTTTAACAATTCCCCCAGTGATTTGTGTGCACATTAATGATTGGCACTGCTCTTTTACACTCTGTTAGCTCTGCTCTAACCTTAGAGCCTTCAGATCTACATTTCTTCTTCCTAGATATTCTTTCTCACCTCATATTCCAGTATCCATATAGATGCCATTTCCTACAGAAAATCTCCTGTAATGTCTCATTACTGAGTTCAGTAATCCCTCAAATCTACTTCCCTTTCACCTTCCACACTGCCCCATAATCAAGTTTGTGTAATTTTTTTTAACAAATGGGTTATCTACTGTTGTATCTTCAGTTTCCAAACATAGTAGATGTTCATTAAATATCTGTTGAGTTGATGTTAAATGAATAGTAGGTGCTCATTAAACATAAGTTTCAAACCTTTTGCTGAACACTAGATAGGCTATGGCCTTAGACTTTCCCTGACAATTTGAAACTAGAGACCCTCTTGCAAAAGGAAATGAAATTAAGCTGGTATTGTTTGTTTTTCTTAAGCTATTGCTGAACCCTAGTGATCATCTCTTTCCTTTCTCAAAACTCAAATGCCAACTCTTGCATTTGAATAATTTTAAATGTTTATAAGCTATTAGAACACAAAGGGGCCATGGAAATCATGTGATTCAACCTCTGAGTCTAAAGATGTGAAACCTAGAACTCAGAGGTTAGCTTTCACAAAGAGCATATCAGGTTTGCATAGGAGCCCAAGAGTCCTCCTCCTTTTGAAAAGACATATTTGCTTATTATTAGTATTAGTCTCTTCACACCCCTGTTGCCATTCACAATTCTTCCAACCTACTCAAGAGTCTCTCAGTTACCTAAAATGTAGTCCCTCAACAGATACTTTAATTCATTATTAACTGTCAAAAATGTTCCCGTAATACTTTAGTACATGCTTTGTCTTTAAATACCTTATATTAAAGTGAGATCTAACCATACCTGTGAGGTAATATGTTTCATGAAAAAGAGGATGGAAGGTTTAAAAAAAATAGTTGGGGACAACTAACATTAAATTTTCTTCCCATATTAACAGGTTTGTGTTTTCCATCTTACCATCCTTGTTCTGGACATGACTTAAAAGATTTATTTTTGTTGTTCCTGACATTTTTACAACCATCTTTTATATATTTGCTGTCTAATATGGTAGTCATTAGCCACATGTGGTTATTAAGGACTTGAAACATGACTAGTCCAAACTGAGATGTGTTGTAAATCCAAACTACACACTCAATTTTGAGGACTTAAAGAAGAAAAGAATGCAAACTATCTGGTCAATAATTTTTTATTTTGGTTACATGTTGAAATGATAATATTTTGATATGTTGCATTAAATAAAATGTTATTAAAGTTAAATTTTCTTCTTTTTATTTTTTAATGTGGTTACTAAAAAATCATAATTGCTAGTAAGATTCCCATTGCATTTCTATTGGACAGTGCTACTCTAGGCTTTAGTAATCAAGATTGTTCTCTCAGTATTATACTCCATTTTTTTAAAAAGAAATCTCTTCTTTGTAATGTGTTCTTTCACATTTTGTGTATATTCTGTGAAATGGAATTCAATCAGGAGTTGCCACATCAAGCTCTGCACATCCCTCATTAATTCTTCACTACCATCTTGTTCTTAGGGTTTGTCAGAAATTCATTTCAAATGCCTTCCCACAATTCTGAAGTGATCTCCCCTTCATTTGCTAATGCAACTCAATTACTACTAATAATACAATAGTGTCAATAATTTGTTGAGGCATTACTATGTTTCAGACACTGTGGTAAGTATGCCTTACATACATTATCTTATTTAATATTTACAATAACCAAATAAGGTTAACTATTACAATGTCCATTGTACAAATGAGAAAACTAACATTCGACGAGGTTGTGGCAAAGACTGACTAGCTCCTCCCTGATCCCTTACTCTTTCCTTCTCTGTTCATAACAAGGTTTTTTCTCAGTTGTGACAACTGAAAAAGTGTCTTTATATATTGTAAAATGTCCCCTTGAAGGCAAAATTGCTCCTTCTCTCCCCACCCCTGTTGAGAACCAATGACGTAGAGTAGAAATTACCTTTGTAGTTTTCTCTAAATTTGGGGGATAAAATTTTTGGCAACCTGTATCAAGGATTTATTAGCCACACTCTTTAGGCAAATGCACCTTCCTGCATATCCCCAATAGCTACACTCTGCTCTTTTTGTCCCTGTGCCAGCTTCAGGCTCTACCTAGTGCCCATTTAATGTTTTTGGCTGGTGAACTCATGCAAATAATCCTTCCTAGCTCTCATACCACTGTTGTTCCTCTTTTCACAGACACTCTGCACGGCAGTGCCAGTCGAAAAGTCATAACTGTGAATGGTTTTGCTGTCCGATATGTGGGCATCTCCATCCCAGGGGCAGCAGCCAACCCAGAGATTTTTGGTTGACAAAAGTGCTATATATGTGATGAATACAAAGAAGAAAAGGTCAAGAGACACTTTTATCACGAAACTCTCCACAGGCATAGATGAAAATTTGTTCATTGCATTTAGTTTAAGTTTTTATCATCCAGTCCTTCCATTTACCCACTTCCTCAAAATCTAGGTGGTTAAAAAGAAAAGTAGTTATTCAAATGATTTGAAAATTAGCTAAAATCTATTTCTAATCTTTTAGATAATAATTAGTGTTGAAATGCATGGTATCTGTGTCTGTTTCCCATCATGCATTACTTTTTTCTTCTCTCTAGCTGCATCCTAAAGCCCAGTCACATGACCCATGAACAGATCATTTGTTCAAGTCCCTTCCCTGAGATCCTCTCTATCCAAATCTTCATTTGGCAACTCCAACACGCTTTTCACTGACAACACAATATCATGATTTGGTTAACATTAAGGTCCTCAAAGCAAGGATCATTGTATATACAATGTTCGTGTGTGTATGTGTGTGTGAGTGGGGGGCAGGTGCTAAAATATTGACTTTCTTTACAGTAAACTTGGAATATGTCTCCTTTGCTATTTTTGATTTCCAGGCTACTTGGTATACACACAGAGGGATCATTTTCTTTCCCTCACTCCTTTTCAAGTCATATGCAGTTTGGAAGAAAAGTAATGATTTTTTTTTCAGTCCATTTCCTTTCCAATAATAAGGACAAATATAGAAAGGTGTCCTGCTGCTTCATGTAGAATTATTTTAAGGCCGTTAAGTCAGTCTATCTAACTTTAATCAGGTGCAGACGAGCGCTTGCTGATCTGTGCATTCTGAAATTTCATTGCTCCTACACAAACGCACTGCCTGGAAACAAGGAAGTCTGATGCTCAGAGGGCTGTGCTGTCTGACAAACCAGATTAATAATGAATGAGTCCGTCTTGTATAATCAGGAAGGGGAGAAATTCTACAAATTAGAAATAAGCATGTTCTTATTATAGGTGGCAACAGGATGCTGCTTAGGTTATCATTGATGCTCAAATTAGTTGTGGGGTGCAGGGACCACTTGCTGCCTCTTGCTGTTTCTTACTTTTCTCCTGAGAGTTTCTTTCTCAAGGGATTTGCAAAATGAGAAATTCTCAAAATTCAAACTTGGGAGCTACATTTGCACCACATGAGAATGACAACTTATTATCTATCTAGGGTGTATGGATATTGTAAATGGGTTACATTTCCATCTTAAATTAAGTTAAAGTTCTCTTATTTTCCATATAAATTAGATAAAAAATTATGCCAATGTGGGAATTTTTACAATTTCTGGTATTCTCAAGAGATGATTATTCAGAATATTATATGCTTTCAGAAAAAATAAGCTGCTCATCTCGGCATCAGGGGAAACTTGCAGATATTTTGTTTGGTTGCACTTGTTTTGTTTTTAACATGTGCTACCAAGGACCAGTCCTGGTCCTGGTGTAGGTGAATGTGTGCACACTAAAACCTGAACAGGTACAGAAATGAAACAAAAGCTCTCAGGGAATGTGCACAAGAAAGCCAGTTAGCATCACCTTGTCAACCAAATGGTAACACGTAGTTCTGTAGGTACAAGGGTGGACAGCTTGTACATGTAACCACACCACATATCTCCTAAAATATCACTGGTTCAAAATGGTTTTTGTGCTGATATAGATTAACAACCTATCTGCTGGTCTCTGGGGTGTGTGTATAAAGCAGGGTAGGTGTGGGGGAAAGAAATTCACAAACTAGTGGCTTTGACCCCATCTACTAGTCATGGTTTCCACAAGCACCATCGTGGTTCTCTTATGCCATGAAGTTCTCCTGTGCTAAGGTGGCAGTAGATTGAGGTCAGTGTAGGTGGCCTGGACATCTGCTGGGCTTTGACTCAATGGAGAGAAAGCATGGAAATCCCTGCTGTGCCACGCCTACTTTGTGAGAAAGGGCTGCCCTGAGTCAAGGTAAAGACCAACTGATGTAACCAATGTGATATTTCCAGGTCACAGTAATTGCTCCTAGAACATGCTGACCCACAGGGAAGGAATTGTTTAGACATAAACAAAGTAGCCCCCATATCTGTCCACCCATTGACATCCAGTGTATGGATAAGAATATCAGTTTGGATCTGGAGGCCTTGGAAAAAACTCACTGAAATCAGAATAACATCTACAGCAGCTGATTAGATTCTGGGATCGGAGCGTTGGTAGGCTGGAAGATTCCAAGAAGGAAAAGGGCAGGTCATGTGTGTGGCAGGAGAGAGCTCTTGCAGGGACAAAAAGTGACCACCCTAGTTAGGGTAGCTAAACTGTGGTTGATATATATACTCCAGGGATAAGGGGAGCTCTATTGAGAAACCCCAAGTCACAGTGACCTATGTCCACTGATCTGACCCATTCCTGCCCATTGTAATATGCACATAGCACATGAGTAGCTATTATTGAGCTATGTTTTTCAAAACATCCCTGTGGTAAGCAGAATAATGTGAAATGTCTGTCTATAATCCCTGGAACCTGTAACCAGGTTATATTGTGTGGTAAGGAGAAATGAAGGTTGCGGATGGAGTTAAGGATCCAGCTGAACTTGGAGAGGTTATCTTGGATTTTCCAGGTGGCTCCATGTAATCCACCTATAAATGGAAAAGGGGAGCAGAAGAGAGAGAGCCAGAGAGATGTCGTTGTGAGAGACTTGACAAACCATTGCTGTCTCTGAAGACGGGAGAGTGCCATCAGACAAGGAAAAAGAACAACCTCTAGGAGCTGGAGAAGAGGAGAAAATGCATTTTCTCCTAGAGCCTCCAGAAGAACACAACCCTGCCAACAGCTTGATTTTAACCCAGTAGACCCATTTCAGACTTCTGACCTCTGGAACTATAAGTCATTAAATCTGTGTTGTTTTAAGCCACTAGGTTTGTAGTAATTTGTTACAGCAGCTAAAGGAAACAAGTAAATCACCCAAAGAAAATGATCCTGAATATATCCTTAAATAAGTTCAGAACTTGTGTTAGAGGGAATGATGCAGACATGACAGGCCTCACGACAAAACCTCAGATGGGCTGGGGGAGGGGGAGCGAGGAAGTGTGCACATGGTCCGTCACTGGCTTTTGTTCCCAGTCTAGTCCCCTGGGGAGAACCTCTTGGGGGCTACAAAGTAATAACTGAAATAACTGTTTTCAATAAAACCACCATAAAGCAGCAGGCACAAAGAAGCATGGCTTTGAAGCCCTGCTAGCAGGATCTAACACGGGAGGGCACGGAGACCTGTCTGCTTTGTGCTCCAGCCATGGAGTGGGCTGCAAGGGCTGTGGGGCCACAGAAATGCTGCAGAGATGCCTGGCAGTGACTCGGACCGTGGTGCTCAGCGTTCATCAGGGGTAACTCACTCAGCGCAGAAAAAATGACCGTTTGCCAGGTAAGTACACTGGAAGAACTTACAAGGGACACTGACACACAACGAAGTCAAGTCCTGAAGAGGCAGCATTGCCAGCAGATGCCCTGTGACATTGGTCGTGATTATTCATGACCAGAGCTGAGCACTCCTGGAAATCATTGAACAGGACTTTATGGACCCTGATGGTCCTGCCCGAACAGGTGTGAGGCGAGGCTGTCATTGCTCATGTGACCCTCTCTTAACCTTAGGCTGGGGTGGCCTGGGGTCCCGAGGTTTACCATACAGTACCCAGGACTCTATAAATGTGTCTACAAAAGAAAAGGGAGAATTCGTTGATAATATTGGAGCGAAGCAAAACTTTCCTGGGAACTTTGTATCTGAGACTTCTAGAGTTTTCAATGTGGTATCTAAACCAGCTTAAGGAAAGGGATCCGTGAAGCAAATATTCTACATTGTTTTGTCACCAACTCTTAGCGGAGAGTTTGTCATCCACCATGGCTTCACTGATGTAGTATCAGCCCAAACAGACACTCAGATTGGCAAACAAAAGGCAACCTTCTAACTTAGAACCTACATCCCAGAGAAGTCAGATGTTTAACATCCGAAGAGGATGTGTTCTCATTGTTGTCTGAGAGCAGTTTCCAATAAAAGGGGATTAAAACATGTCCCTAAGAGGACGGGCACAGTGCCCTCTAGCTCTTCAAACTCCATACACAAGAGGTAAGTGGTGTTGCCCACCTGCACCGGGAGGAGCCCTGGGGACGCCTCTTTCTGAGTTCTGTGTCCACGTCATTCTACTACAGGACACCAGGAGGCTGCAGCTCACCTCCTTCCCAGAGTCTTCCCAGCTGACACCTCATTGCTGATGAGATTCTTTTCTCTAGCCCTACAGAGACAAACTGACGAGCCTTTTTGTTAGAGGCTCCTCTGCGTTCACTCCCGGACATCTCCTGCCCTCTCTGTTCGGTTTGCCTTGTGCGTTAAGTAAAACCCTGCCATTTACTTTGATGAAAGTAAGTGTCCCTCTCAGGGAGGGAGGGAAAGCCTCTTAGTTGACAAGATGAATAGGAAAGAGCACTGATGGGTTGCACTTAATCAGAGCTCACACAAACCCCAAGCAAAATGAAGGTGAAAATACCCATTTTGACTGATTTCCAAGTCAAATTCACTTGGAGATGTTGGGCAGCTGCAAATCCCAAACCAAGGCCCTTCTCCCTGGGCTCATTCACCAGCTTGCACTAAATAGAAATAGTTACTTAGAATTATTTAGAGTTTGTTTGTTTTTACTATGTGGCAGTCAAGAGACGTGAACTCAAGTCTAGAAACTTCTCATTCCTGGCTATGTGACTAAAGATAAATTGCTTAATCTTTCTGAACTTCAAATGCTGCTTCTGCAGATTAGAGAAATTACTACCTGTTTTATTGCTCTCACAAGATGGTTGTGAGGCACAAATGAAGAAAGGGCATATGCGTGCTATGCATTATAGAGTGCTGTGTAAATGTCATTGTTATTATTAATTACTGGCTAGATGCTGTGAGGGACACAAATATGTATGACTCGTGGTTGGGACTCTCAAGGAACTTATAATCTAAGAGGAAAATGTGAGGTGAACACAACTGACTTTAATGTACATCAGAATGTAGTCCCTATTGTGGGGACCCAGAGCACTCATAGACTACAAGAGGTAGGAAGGTCATGAAAAATAGAGCTCTGAGGTCCATCCTGAGCAACGGGTGATGTTGCGGAGGGATGGGAGAAGAGGGTCTCTGCGGAAGGAGCAGCAGGGCGAGAGGGGTGCCGACTTGTGCTTGAGGAATCGCAGGGGGACCCTGTGGCAGGAGCAGATGTGTTGGCATGGCAGGGCAAGGCCGTTAGGAGATGGCCTAGAACCCTAGAACTAAAGAACCCTGGGAGCTATGTGGACATGAGTGTGAGTATGGACCCATAGGTCCTGATGTCCCAGCAACAGAGCTTGAGTTTGAATTGGGAAGAAAGTTAATAAGGGCAATGAATTTTACCCAAGTGAAGTGTAATATCTTGTCCCTACCATAAAACTTTCCCACACATAGATTTCCTTCCCTATAGCTGATCTTTAGTTGTGTTTTTCCTCACCATTAATCGAGAGAATGAGTCTTCTCAACTACTCTCTCACTGGAATTTTGTGCTTTCTTCATATCCCTCCACAGGTTCAAGCTGAGGGAGATTTATATTTTAGGGAAAGCCCGTGGTGAACTGCAACTCTCCCAGAAGTCACAGTCTATTATCTCCTGCGCAGCTTCTAACAGTGCAGGCCGGTTAACGTCTCAGGCCTGCACATGCTCCTGACGCTGGGTACCCCATGGTCAAAGGAGGCTTTGCAGCTGGTTTGCAGCTGAGGAGTGAACTGCACTGTCTCCGCAATGAGTTTCATCCTTCGTGCACTCTGATCTCATTATCTTGCACATCTGCACACAGAACTGCACCCCACATTCAAGCTCTTACTCTGGGCCTCACTCCCATACTGTGAAATAACGGGGTCCTGCTCCTTGCACCTCTATAGTGTCACCGTTGGGAAATGTACTGTCCCCATGAGGAAAGCTGCTATTTGTGTACATTTTAGAGACACTTAACTCATTGCTTCATTGTTCCCTTTCTCCAACACCCGTTAGTTACTGTCCCTCTGGTATGTTGATCTGCTTTTCCATTTCTCCCATAGACAACACTTTAATGTTTGAATGGAAACTAACCTTTACAAACTCGAAGGTTAAGTATTTTTCTCCTCAACCTGTATGCTGACTTCCACTAAACACATCTTTTAAAGTTCTCAATTACTTTCTTAAGCAGTGTTTAAAATCTCAAGCACAATTTTTATTAAATAATGAGAACTTTAGTTCCGACCATGTGTGGTTTATATAGCTGAAGTATCAATTTCCCAGGCTTTGTTTGTTCCACGTGTTACAAATGTGGTCAATTCAGATCTCTAAAAAATGATAATCATTTTAAGTTTATGAGTCAATTCAAATAAAATGGTGTAAGAATTATTAAGTGTAAGAGTTTTCTAAACCACAATTTAAATTTTAGGAGCTTTATATTTTAAATTGAGGAAATTCTTTTTAGAAAAAAGTCTTTCATATGAGTCTATAATCCTCACTTTCATGGAATATGTCATTTCCAGAGATACAGATGCATGTAGTAAACTGAACAAAGAAAATTATAATATCACATAGAAAACCATCATGTATTTGAAATACGTTTAAAATTGTATTCCAGCTGCCAGATGTGATGAACTTACTATAGAGTTTAGATATCCAGTATCTTTCAAGCCATCATCCCCTCAACATGAGCCAATTCAATTTTTAAAAAAAGGTGCAAATACCTATTTGCAGCAAATGAAAGATTTTTATCAATATTTCCATTGGTAATATCAACTTAAATCAAAGATTTGACATTTTTGTCACTTAAGATGAAGATAAAATAATTATATTGCTTAATGAAAGGCTCTCTATAACTTGACTGACAGAATCTACCTAAAATATTTTAATTGCTCTTTGAGATGAAGTCCCAGCATGTGAGCCCTTCTGTTTTTTATGGTACATAGTGTACAGTAATAGTTAAGAGTGGGAAATGCTACAGATAATGACATTTAGCTTAACAGATCTAGGACAAAGAGTAAAAAAAAGAAAGCCATGAAGGAAATAGTCTGGCTGAAACCTGTCAACCATTAGAAAAGCATGTTTTCAAGAGAAATGCTTATCATTTCTAGATTACAAGCTCCATGAGGATAATAACTGATTCTATCTTGTTAAATATTGCGTATCCTGTGATTCCTAGAAAAGTGCCTGGCACGTGGTTGGTGATTGGTAAATGTTTTTTGAATGAGTGAATAAAAAAAAAAGTTAAATGAACTTTATTGCTGTCAAATGTTTGGAGAAAACATAACAAAGTGAGAAATGACAGTGAGATAAATCAGATGATTTAATAGTTCATATACTTCTTCATTCAATAGTTCCATATTGAGCTCTTATTATATGCCAGGTCCTGCTGAGCACTCATGATAGAAAAGCTTACAGTCTAAAGCAGAAAAGACAGACACAAACAGTCAAATGCAATGTGTAAAGTGCAATGATTGGGTTGTAAAAATGTTCCATGAGAATATAGATGAGAAAACTGTTCATTCTTCCTAGGGAGAGAGGTGAGGGACTGTTTTTCAGAAAAGGGATAGATGGATGAATAATTAAATAATTTGGAGAACCATCATAAGAATGTTATTGTGAGTAAAAGAAAGAAGACAGAGGCCCAAAAGCATGAAAAAACATCGTGAATAATGACATTGCTTGACAATAGCACGCGTGAGGTGGAGATTGGATCCAGAAACATGGGCATGAAGCAGATTATAAAGGATGTCATAGGCTATGCTATTTCATGTATGCCAGATCTGTGGGTAGTTGGGAGCCTTCAAAGGCTTTTGGCAGAAAAGAGATGCATGAACAGTGTTTTTAAACTGTAATTTTCAGTTTTAGGAGACTGACTCAGCAGATCAACCCTTTTGTTACAAACAACTGCAAAAGATAGATTTAATATTTTCTTACACATTTACTTTGAACACATTGGAGAGCAACCAAATCTCCCAGTACTGGAAGAACTGAAGTCTCAGAAAGAAGGGAAACCCATTGAGGTACACATGCTGTTCTACACTTTTTTCCTTTAAGTGTTTCTGGTTCATAAACATCTTGAGTGGAAAGGGAAAAGCAGATGCTAACTAAGATAGAAATTAAGCCCAGCATTCAGCAATCTTATAGCATTGGGGAGATAAAAATTGGACCTCAGGGATACCAAAGCCGTAAGGATTTTAGGAGTCAAAATTCCAACAGAAGGGAATTGCAGGGGAGTAAAAACAATAGTCTAAAAATCATTTCATATCAGGGTTACTTGATTTGTCAGCTGTGTAGGCAAGTAATTTTTTTTTTTTTGCATGTGGGTAGTTCCCCAGCCAGGAACTGAACCCAGGCTGCAGCATTGACGGCGCCAGCGCCGAAACCTAGGCAAGTAATTTTAAAGGCTGAGCAGAATCATAGACCTAAATGTACAATACAAAACTATAAAACTTCTAGATGATAGCAGAGGAGAAAATCAAGCTGACATTGGATTGGCAATAATTTTTTTAGATCAACACCAAAAGCAAGACTCACGAAAGAAAAATTTGACAAGTTGGATGCCAATAAAATTAAAAACTTTATTCTGTGAAAGACGCTGTTAAAAGAAGGAAAAGATAAAGAGATACTGGCAGAAGATATTTACAAAACACACATTGGATTAAGGACTAGTATCCAAAATATAAAGAACTCTTAAAACTCTACTATAACAAAATAAACAACCCAATTTTAAAATGGGTAAATTATCTTTAGAGACATTTCACCAAAGAGGATATATAGATGGCAATTCAGCTTCTGGAAAAATGGTCATATCATGTGTCACTAGGGAATTGCAAATGAAAACAACAATGAGATATCACTACACATCTATTAGAATGGCAAAAGATCTGAAACACTGACAGCACCAAATGTTGGCCAGAAGGAACAGGAACTCCCATCATTCATTGCTGGTGGGAATACAAAATTGTTCAAACACATTGGAAGACAGTTTGGTAGTTTCTTGCAAAACTAAACATACTTTTACCATACAAGTCAGCAGTAGTACTCTTGGTATTTATCCACAGGACTCGAAAACTTAAACCACACACAAAAGAACTGTGCACAAATGTGTATAACAGTTATTAAAGTCTATTAAAAAAATGAACAAATGAGAAAGCACCCACTAAGAGGCTAACTACCAATTGTCTTATGATGCTAGGGACATAAAATTTATAAATGATGATCTGCTAAGTAAGAGGGCTTAGTAAAAACTAGACTTTCAGTTGGGACCCAGGTAGATTAAACTCTAAGAAGGAGGCTGAATCAGAAATAGGCTAAGATTTATAAAGACTGATACTCAGCTTCAGTTCAGGTCCATTGCCCAGTGGATTAAAGTTACACATGGCTACGCTGATGCTTACTAGAAGCTAAACAAAATTCACTAGAGAAAGATAATTTTATCCATAGCCTCTATAATTTATCATATCTCATGCCTATAACTTAATAAAAAATTACCTGGTATACTAAAGATAAAAATAAAAAAAAAGAGAAAATAAAAACAAAACCATAAGAGATCTGAAATCTAAAATAACTGTGAAAAGAAATGACAAGATAGAGAATTTTATCAGAGATACATAATTTACTGTTAAAGGAATTAAATAGGTATTTTACAACTTAAAACCCAGTGAAGAGAAAATTAGTGACCTAAAATATGAGTTAGCCAGAAAGTGTGCAGCTTGAAGAAGTTTGAAGATTAGAAAATATAGAAAACAGGAATTATATGAGACTCACTGAATATATCTAATATATATGTAGCTGAAGTCCAAGAACAATAGAATAAAGAATATAAAGAAAAAGCAATGTTTGAAAAGATAATGGATAAGGGAAAGATATTTCATGCTCATGAATTATAAAAATGAATATTGTAAATATGTTCCTACTACCCCCAAACAATCTATAGATTCGATGGAATCACTATCAAAATTCCAATTACCTTTTTCACAGGACTAGAACAAAGAGTCCTAAAATTTGTATGGAACCACAAAAAACCTGAATAGCCAAAGTAATCTTGAGAAAAAAGAACAAAGCTGGAGACATTAACTTTCTGATTTCAAACTATATTACAAAGCTTTTATAATCAAAACAGTATGATATTGGCATTAAACAGACACATTGATAAATGGAATGGGATAGCCCAGAAATGAACCCATCCATATATGAGGGAGGAACTCCCCCAAAACAGAATTTATTCATTAAAAAAATGTGTATTTATTCTTGCATGTTTAAAGTTTAACGTCTTTCAAAATACTCTCTGTTTGATGTATTACACCTACCGAGACACTTTTTCTACTGTTCAAAACAGTGTTTGAACTCATCTATTTTGATGCCTTTTAGTGCTTCTGCCATTTTTTGTTTCACCTCTTCCACTTCAGCAAAACATTTCCCTTTGAGGACATTTTTCACCCCAGAAAACAAAAAAAAATGTCACTTGGGGTGAGATCAGGTGAATAGGGAGGGTGGGGCATGGGAGTCATGATGTTTTTGATCAAAAACTGCTGAACACTCAGTGTGGTATGGGCAGGTGCATTGTCATGCTGAACATTGTGTAAATCACCCATTGTGAAATAGGAAAATGAGTTGAAAGAGTCTTCAAAAAAATATTCACTGAAGCTGAATGCAGCCTCTCACAACAAGGCCAGCTGGTACACTGATGCAGATGGGTTCCTAAAAAACTCACCTGTTGGGGGAAGCCTGTACTATAAGGGACCCACCCTTCAGGAGATAATTTTGGTTGTTTAGGGGGTCTCCCCTCATATAGTCAATTAATTTTCAACAAAGAAGCCAAGAATGTACAATGGGGAAAATATAGTCTCTTTAATAAATGGTCCTGGGGAAACTAGACAGTCATATGCAAAAAGCAAAAAATAAAAACCAAAAAACAAACAAACAAAACTCAGACCCCCACCTTACACCACACACAAGAATCCACTTAAAATTGGTTAATAGTTGTAAAACCTGAAACCATAAAACTCTTAGAAGAAAACATAGGTGGCAAGCTACATGACATAGGTTTTAGCAATGATTTTTTGGATTTGACACCTAAAACAAAGGGAATAAAAACAAACAAACAAACAAACAAATAAAACAAGTGTGACTATTTCAAACTTAGAAGTTTTGTACAGCAGATGAAACCACCAACAAAATGAAAAGGTGACCTATGAAATGGGAGAAAATATTTGCAAATCTTATATCTGATAAAGGGTTAATGTCCAAAATATATAAAGAAATCATATAACTCAAGAGCAAATAACCCAAACAACTCAATTTTAAAATGGACAGAGAAACTAAATAAACACTTCTCCAAAAAAGATGTGCAAATGGCTAACAGGTACATGAAAAGTTGCTCACATGATTAATCATCATAGAAATTCAAATCAAACCATAATGAGGTATCACCTCATACCTGATAGAATGGCTACCATAAAACAGATCAGAAATAACAAGTGTTGGCAGGGACTATTGTGTACTGGTGTTGGGAAGGTAAATTAATGCAACCAATATGGAACACAGTATGGAGGTTCCATCAAAAAATTAAAAGTAGAACTATCATGTGATCTAATAGTCCCACTTCTGTATATATATCTGATGAAAATGAAAACAGGGTATGAAAATGTATCTGCACTCTCATGCTCATTGTAGCAGTATTCATAATAGCCAAAATATAGAAACAACCTAAGCATTCATCAATGAATGAAAGGATGAAAAAGATGTGAGATTTATCTATCTGTCTATCTATCTATCTATCTATCTATCTATCTATCTATCTATTCAATTATTTATTTAGATGTGATATATATAACAGTATATACAGAGGGTGCCAAAAAATGTATACACATTTTAAGAAAGAAAAAACTGTATTAAAATTGTAATACTCAATATATACTGATAACAAAAGGTGAATACAAGTCATATTTGACTTCTGCAATTACAAGAGGTGCTCAAAGTGGTTACCATAAGTATCTATGTAATACACAGATAACAGCTCTTAAAATGTGTATACATTTTTTTGGCACCTTGATATATACAAGGTCTGGCAGAGCTGGTAATCTGTACCAAATCTTTTATTACAAAATCATAAGTGTGTAATTCTGTAACATAATAATATTTTCACTACTTTAAAAAGGGTGTTACTTCTACTGGACCCTGTATATTATTTTTATATTTCTATAATGAAATATTATTCAACCACAAGAAAGAAGGAAATCTTGCCTTCTGAGACATAAATGGACCTTGAGAGTAAAAGAGGCTAAGTGAAATAAGGCAAGTGAAATAAGCCAGACAGAAAAAGAAAATCACTGCGTGTTATCACTTACATATGGAATCTTAAAAAGATAATCAAACTCTTAGAAACACAGAATAGAAAAGTGGTTTCCAGACACTGTGGGTGGGAGAAATAGGGAGAGGTTGGTGAAAGGGTACAAACTTTCAGCTATAAGATAAACAAGGCCTAAGGATCTAAGGCAAATATGGTACTATGTTTGATAACACTGTATAGTATAATTGAAATGTGCTGAGAGTAGAACTTAAATGTTCTCACCAAACACACACACACACACAAAAGGAAAAATATCTGAGGTAATGGATGTGTTGATAACTACACGGAATCATCCTTTCATATTACAGATGTATATTAAATCACTACAATGTACACTTTAAATATCTTACAATTTCATATATCAATTATACCTCAATAAAGCTAAAATTTAATATGTGTGCTGCCAAAATGAGCACAAAAGCTAAAATTTAAAAAAAGAAGAAAAAATAATGATAGTTAAGAATTTGCTAAAATTGACAAGACAAAACCAACCCCAGATTTTAAAAGGTACTATGAATCCCGAGCAGGATAAAAGTTTTGAAAATCACAACTGAAAGCAGTATAGAAAAATAGATTTAAAAAAGGCAAAGAAGAAAATCTTTAACACACACACACTACATATTTCCTTATTGCCTTAAAAGGAACAAAAATAAGACTGATAGCTAACTTCCCCCAAAATAATGGAAGCCAGAAGAAAATACAGTATCTTCTTTAAAGGAATGAAAGACAATAAATGTAAGCCCAAAATAATAAACTGAGCAAAAATATTCTTCAATAATAAAGGTCTTCCAGAAAATAATAAAAGAGGGAACAATTCTACCACATTTCACATTGCACTAAAAGAAAAACAAGACAATGCCGTTACAAGAAAAGAAAATAACAGACAAATATTTCTATGCATGTGGATGCAAGGATCCTACACAAGATACCAAGAAATGGAATCCAGCATTATACAAAAAGCATAATACCCCATCACTAATGGGAATTTACCCCAGGATTTCAAAGTTGGTTTAACATTCATAAATAAATTGGTTTAATTTACCAGATTAATGTGCTAAAAAACAAAAAATCATATGAACATCTCAACAAATGCAGAGAAAGAACTTACCAAAGCCCAAAAGTCATTATTCATTGTATTCTCAGCAAATGAGAAGCAGACAGTGAGTTCCTCAAATTGTAAGACCGAATGCTTCCTCCTAAAATCAGATAATAAGGATGTTCACTCTCACCCCTTCTACAACCACACTGGAGGTTCTGACCAGCTCAGTAAAACAAAACAAACAAAACATAAATGACTTCTAGAAAGAAAGAAGTAAAGCCATCTTCATTCCCTTAAAACACAATAGACTGCATAGAAAATCTAAGGAAATCTATGAAAAGGCTACTAGAACTACTCTAACAAAAACTATTAGAACTAATCATTTCTACAATTTAGAACTTTATCAATGCAGCAGAATATAGGTCAATGAATAAAAGTAAGTTATATTTGTATACTAGCAACAAAAAACTAAAACATAAAATTTTTAAAATTCCATTTACAATAGCATGGAAATATGAAATACTTAGGGAAAATTTTTGAAAAAACATGTGCAATAGCTGTACACTGGAGACTACAAAACATTGCTGAGAAAAATTAAAGACCTAAATAAGCAGAAAGCTATACCATATTCATGGATTAGAATACAATATTATTAAGATGTCATTTTTTTCCATAATTGATCTATAAATTTAGCACAATGCACCTTCTTCTCAAAAACCCTGGCAGGCTTTTCTTTTCCTGCAGAAATTGACAAGCAGATTTTATAATTTACATATAAATAAAAAGGGTTTAGCTTAACCAAAGCAAACTTATTTTTTTTTAAATTGAAGAATTTGCACTATCAGATTTTAAGACTTACTATAATGTTGCAGTAAGAAGACAACTTGGTATTGACATAAAAACAGACATAGATATGTAACAGATTATAGAGTCCAGCAATACACACACACACACACACACACACACACACACACACATCAATTGGATATTATATTTTTTCAACAAAAATGTCAGGGTAATTCAATAAAGATAGGATAGCTTTTGCAATGAACAGTGTAGAACCAAATTGCAAAAATATAAACATTAACCCTTACTAAACATCATACTTATACAAAAATTAGCTTGAAATGAATAACAAACCTACATATGAGAGCTGAAACTGCAAAACTCATAAAAGAATACAGAATGACATTTAATTCAAGCATATACTTGAATTAAAGGTAAGAGATTTCTTAAATAAGAAACAAAAATATAAACCATAAATAAAATACTGATAAATTGGACTTCATGAAATTTAAAATATGTGTTCTTCAAATGACAGTATTAAGAAAATGCAAAGGCAGCTCAAACTCAGAGAATATATTTGTAAAACTCATATCTGATAGAAACTTTTTTCCAGAATACATTAAGAAAAAACTCTTATAATGTAATGACAATAAGAGAAACAACTGAATTTTTAAAAGGAGCAAATGACTTGAATAGATATTGCAACCAAGAAGATATAAAAATGGTAAACAAACACTTGAAAAGATTCTCAGCATCATTAGTCTTCAGAAAAATGAATTTAAAGTAACAATGAGATGCCACTATATACAAGCTAGAATGACTAGAATCTAAAAGACTGAAAACATCAGTTATAGGTGAGGATGTGAAATGACTGGAATTCTCATACTGCTGGTAGGATAACAAAATCGTACAGTCATTTTGGAGAGCAGTTTGTCAGTTTCTTGGAAAGTTAACATAACACTTACTATAGAACTCAGCAATCACACTCCCATGTTTTTTACCCAAAAGGAATAAAAGCATATGTTCATTTAAAGATTTTGCTCATATGCAGAATATAAAACTGAAAGCAAAGAAAAAAAGAAATGAACAAACAACCCATGGACACAATCAATAGTTTAATGTTTATTTGGGGACGAGTGGGTTAGGGTGGGGAGAAAGGGGAGGGGGTGGGAGAGGAGGGGGGGAAGCTAAATATAAGGTGATGGAAAGAGAAGTCACATTAGGTGGTGAACTTACTATACAACAAGTTGACAATGCACTGTAGAATTGTATGCCTGAAACCTATGTAATCCTTGCTAACAGATGTCACACCAATAAGTCTAACAATAAAAATGAATTAAAAAAAAAAAAGAAAAGATTTTGCATGTAAATGTTTATAGCAGTTTTATTTATAATAGCCAAAAACCAGAAATAATTCAAATGTCCATCAGCTTATGAATGAATAAACAAATTACAGTATATAAAACAATCAAAATAAATGAACCAGTGTACACATAGCACAATTTTTTTAAAAGTACTGATACATTACAACATAAAAAGGAGCAAACTACTGATACTTACAATAACATGGATGACTTTCAAAAGCACTGTGTAAGTGAAAAAAGGCAGACTCTAAAGACTGTGTATGATTCCAAATACATGAAATCTTAGGAAAGACAAACTTAACAGAAAGCAGATCAATGGTTGCTAGGGAGTGGGATTGTGGGGAGAAGATAGACTGCAAAAAAGCACAAAGGAAATAAAAATGTTCTATATTGTGATCACAGTGGTGGTTTCACAAATGCATATTTCTGTAAAATTTGATTATATTATACATTTAAAATTGGTGAATTTTATTGTATGTAAATATATCTCGATAAAGATGTTTGAAAAAATAAGGTAAAATAACATTAAAAAGAAACAAAAATTGAGATCATTGGTTACCACCATGTTAAAAAATTCCATGTTAAAATATATATATATATTTCTTTAGGCAATGGGACAATTCTTTAGAAAAAAAGAATATGATACTATATGAAAGCATAAAATGCAATGGGTTTTTCATTTTTTAGGAAATGTAAAAACACTTTATTTGTATTAAAGTTCTGGATTAATAAAAAGAAGACCAAAGAAAGGAGGGAAAAGGGGACAGGAATAGATAAAACAAATAGAAAACAAATAGGGAGATGGTAGAGTTAAACACAACTGTACCAGTAGTTATATCAGATATAAATGTAACAGTTATTCCAATTAAAAGACAAATTTTTCAGATTGGATAAAAATGTAACTATATGTGAATTACAAATGATAGATGCTAAGTAAAATGACAAAGCAATATAGAAAATTCAACAGATGAAAAACTATACCAGGTGGTTAATTTTATCAATTTGACTGGACCATGGAGTGCCCAGATTAAACATTATTTCTGGGTGTTTCTGTGAGGGTGTTTCTAGATAAGATTAGCATTTGAAATAGTAAATTTAGTGAAGTAGACTTCCCTTCCCAATGTGGATGGGCATCATCCAATCCATTGGGGGTCTGAATAAAACAAAAGGTAGAGGAAGGAATAATTTGCCCCACCCCACTCCCTTTTTTTCCTGACTCATTGATTGAGTAGGGATGGGTCATCTCATCTCCTCTTCTCTGGAGAACCCTGGCCAATACATCAGCTAATACTAATAAAGCATAGCTATATTAATATAAGATAAACGTGAAGAGCATTTCTAATGATAAAAAGGAGCCTTTTTAAATGATAAAAGGGTCAATTAACTAGCAAATGTGTTTACTGTCCACTATAATAAAGATAATACCTGCTTCCAGGGCAAAGTTAAGACAGGTTACTGCTCATTATAAAAGATTCGGGTTCCCTAAGATCGCATTCCTCTTGTGTAACATAACCCACTACTTGGCGTGGCATTACCTGACCCTCTTTGGGTGGTCTTATGGGAAATAGGGCTCAGGGAACCAGTCCAAATGCTGATACTCTGACTGCTGCTACTGTTGTCAGTGAGAAGGCCCTTTATCTCTGACCCAATTGTCTGGCAGCATCCATGAAACTGGCAGACTAATTTGTAGCCTGCAAGTAAGACAAAAATCTCAGATCCTCAGGTCTCCACAACTTCTCCCGCCTCTCCTGCTTCACTTGTTCTCTTACAGGCTTTAGCTGCAAGCACCCTCTCAACAAATCACGTGCACCAACACCCCCATCTCAGGTTCTGCTTGCTGGGTACTTGTTCTAAAACAATACAGCTGGAGACTTACAATTGGTTCACTTTTGTATACATACTCTATACTTCTGTTTTAAAGAAGTTTACATAAATATAAAATGTAATCATGGCTTGAGTAGAGAGTATAGATTAGAGTAAGAGGAGATAGGATTAAAAGACCAGTTGAAAGTCTATTACTAAGGAAAACAAAGAATTACTAGCTAATAATGACCTTTCAAAAAGTCTATTGTTAGAGTTCGGGTTAGAGATAACTAAAAGCTGACCTATAGCCATATCATGTCAATAAAGATAAAAGTGCTGCTTCAAAAGATCTTTAAATGGTAAGATATGGGGTCGATATACAAAATACCTAACTAGTATTCACAGATACTGACTCATCAGAGGTGGGTACCAGAACTGTGACCTATGAGCAGAGTATCGCCAGGTCTGGTAGGATGGATAGGACCTGATAACACGTTGAACTTACTGGGTGAGAAATAGATTGAGATGCCTCCAATTTTTCAGGTTGGTGACATGGAGCATAATGATGCCTTTAACTATTAATAATATGGGTAACACAATTTCTCTTTACATAACTGCAATTATTTGATTTTAGTATGAATGACTCCCACATCTCTTCAACTCTTTGGAAAATTAGAATTATCTGAATATCTTCTTCTACATACACAATTTAGAAGGAGATGTGTTTTTCATTTAAAAAATATTTTGAAAATCACACCAATTAGAAGCCATAAAGGAAGGAATGTGGACCAATAAAGTAAGCCAGTTTGACAGATGATGTATCACTTTTAATCACACAGCACATGCGGCTGCCAATTGCTATTTTTTTTTTCTGTTAAAGCGCACTTTACAAATCATTTGACTTTTTCACAGATCTTCCTGGAGTAGCATAAAAGCAGCTGGATTTTATGGAGTGCGACTCTGAATTGCTAATTCACAGTCTTTTACCATATATCCCCTTTTAATGCAAACAGCTCAGAATGAACTCTCCTTAAACGATTAAGAACCCATGGCCTTCCATCTTCCCTTCCCTATAATTACCAGTATCTTCTAAGAAGGAAAGTGTGTTTTCTGTTCATTAATGGTAATACTACCTAGGCAGACCAATAAGTAAGTCCATGATCCAGCAGTCACTGTGGAAGCCAAATTACCCTCTACCGGGACAAAATCAATTAACACCACTAGGGATGTCATTATTGTCACATTATGTCACCCGATAGTCTCCAGGGTCTATAAGTGATTTAAATTTTTTTTACAGCTATGATTCGTGTGTGTGTGTGTGTGTGTGTGTGTGTGTGTGTGTGTGTCTGTTTGTGTGTGCGAGCTATGTGTGTGGTGGTGGAGAGAGAGATAAGCTTCACATTGACGAGAGATTTCCGTTACAGGGAAATTAATTTCACAACATAGAAAAATGCAAGCTGTTTCAGGCCTTGGAGAGAAAATAGTTATGCTATACAATATGGTAACTCCGAGGTCTGAATGAATTCTCACACTGAAGGATATTTTAAAGATTTTCTAGAACAAAAGCCATGCTGGCTGGAGTCATGGGGTACTTTCCTCAGTGCAGAATCAGCCAGGGGCTGGAAATCTGTCAGCCCATGACACAGTCCACAGAGGTCAGAAATCCAAGAGCTCAAAGTTGTGATTTCTCTTCTAATAAAGTCCACTTGTTTCCCATCATGAAAAATATTAGTAGTGTAATTCCAGCTTTGCAAAGTTAGATGCCCTGTGTGTCAGAGAAGAGGGTGAAATGCTATAAGTGTGTCTGGCAGAACCAGATCGCGTTTGAGAAGGCTGGAATCCATGCTTCGAATTCTGCAGATACACTGGGAGCAGAGGGTCCAGAGTTTGCACTCACAATTGCTTAGTCTGAGGGTTGGTTGACTCAGTAGCCAGACACTCAGAAAACAATCACGTTTGGCATCATTCTCTTCTGATAGTTGTGTTTTTCTTCCCAATTTCCTTAACTTCTCATCACTACCAGTGAATATTAAACAGGAACTGAGTTCAATTTGTTTTTATTATTGTAGTTGTTGTTAGAAAGGAATTCAAAATTTCCAAGTAAATTAGGTAGAATTCTTTAAATGGCTGGTTGCCTTTTTGAAAAGTAGACCCAACTTCTGTATTTTGGCCTCCATCAGGGGGTATTTAATTAAGTCTATTCTGTCTAACACGATCTGATGTCATTGTACAAGGATATGTTCTTTGTTAGCAGCACTCTTAGTTTCAGACTCCTCTGTGTATTTGAAACCATGGTAACAGAGCAGTAAGCTAAAGCCAATGAGATAATGAGATATTCTCATTGTAATTGTGTTTCATGAGGGCACAAGATCCCACGGGTGGTATCTGACTGTCTTACAACTGCTAACAGAATTTAAGAAGCAGACATATATTAGCATGGTACCATTTTCCGTAACAGCCATGTAAACATTTGTGACATGGCATTTTTAGCTGTTTCCAGCACATGAAAGTATGTAATGTGCATTTATGTCACAAAAGCCATACAATTAATGAATATCAATATTTAAAATTCCTTAGAACTTCAAGGAACTTCAGATTTGAAATGCACCAAGCAAGCTGTGGGGATGCTGTTTTGCATTATAATTATGAGCTGGGCTATGGTTATGAAGGGAGGAATCCATCAAAGCAAAGAAAAAGAGAGCGGCTAGCCCTTCTTCACCTCCCAACCAACCCACATGCACCTCCTAAAGGACAGACAAAACTAACCCTAAGCAGGGTTCCCGGTGTTTTTATGAGCAAAGCCAGATTGGGGGCGTCTAAAAGTATTTTACCTTTAAAAGAGAAAGAAAAAACAGTTGGAGGATAAAAACCAAAATATTTACAAGCCATCTCGCTTCTGAACTAAAATCAGAAAGGGGAGCACCTCACTTTTGAGTTACTTCGCTTCTGTCACTGTTTGAAGTTTCCCTACAGTTTTCATTTCAGTTTCAGATTTTATGCACAAGTCACTGAATCCATGTTCTCCATCCTGATGAGGTTGCCCTAACAGGCATTGTGCCTTTTAATAATTTAAAGCCGAAAAGAGAGAGTGCAACATAGAACGACTGGTTGATTTAAGCAGGGCTGAGACTTACACACCCTTCATGCCATCAGGGCCTCCCGCCAGGAGCCCTGCTTTAGAAGAGAACTGACCTGAGAATGTGCATTTTGTCAGCTTTGCGCTGCCCATGGCTCAGGGGACAGAGATGACCCTCTACATTGAAACTTGGCAGCCAAGGACAATGTTAGCTTTCCACTTTGCAGACAAGTGGTGTCACTCTTTGGTTTTTAGTATGTGCTGCTGCCACTTCTAAAATGTTTTGGCAGAGAAAGCTAAGTCGGTATGAAAACCATATTGATAGGGATAGGGGACTTGGTTTTCTTGAAAGTCATTCAAGTGTTGGGGGGAGAAGTGTTCTCTTTCAACATGTCAGTGGTGCCACATCCATCTTTGAATGTCACTTAAAGACAGGCAGCTCTTTCTTCTGGGTGTGTGTGTGTGTGTGTGTGTGTGTGTGATGCATGTGTGTAGTTGGGAAATGAAATCTATGCCATAAGTGGTTACACAGAAAGAACATGTCACAGCATTGGAGAATATGGTCTTCATCTTTGTGAGATAAGGGTGGCCTCATCACTCATGGCGGCTGCAGCAAAACTAAACCAGAAGTGGGTAATGAGGCCACCCCCACTGTGGGAAGATAACTTCTATATCTGAGCTGTCACGACCTATTAGGTCCTCACACTGCCTGTTCTTGGATGTGACTTCCAGCCAGCCCTTTGGAGTGTGGAGTCGTTTTTATTATTATTTCTACATCTGAACGGGGGAGACTGTGTTTTCTTTAACACCCCTCCTTCTTGTTCCTAACAAATAGGAAATGGCTGTCAGGTTTGAAAGCTCCCTCTGGACGCCATGTTGAAATGTTCAGCAAACACAGGAGTTGACAAGATTTATAAGAATTTCTTTAAAAATAGTTAAAATTATTGCAAAATGGCTTTACTTGTACAGGTTTTGAAATGGCTTACTGCATTTTAGAGGATGAGACAAGAAAAAAGGGATTGGATATGTTTTTAAAATATTGGGATCACAAAAGTGTATCACTTATAAAACAAATTTTGTAGTTGTACTTCTTAAATTTTAAGTCTTTTAATGCTATCATTTAGCCTGAGAATAGCAGATGTCCACAGAAGTTGATTCTATTTTGTTTAAATGATAGCCAGAGGCTAGCATTGATTTTTCCCCCCTTACATTCCCTGACTTCTACACTGACTGGAGCCAATGTTTCTAGATTAAAAAAAGAAAAAAAAGAAAGAAAAGATGAGGGGAAAGGGGATGTGTGGGTGGGGGGCGGCGGGGGAGGACAAACTCGACATTTTTCTAAATAGAATGAAGTGGACAGAATGACATAAAGGGTGACTCAGAAGTTCACGGTCCCCAGGCCTCCAGTTCCCAGGTGCTAAGGCAAAGTGAAGGGACTTTTGAGAAATGCCATCGCGCTGATGGGTGGGCAGTCAGCAATAATTGATTGCATATGGGGAAAGGCAGGAAAACGTCTGCCTTTGGTAAGAGAGGCATCAACCAGCACCTTCCCACGTCCCCACCACAGAATTTCAGAGGCTGGGGGCACTCAAGGTGAGGCATCAACCCAGTTCCTCATTAAGTGGGAGAACCTGCCATGTTGGCCCAAGGTGCCGCCCAAGCAGGCTGCGGGCCTCTATGAACGTGATTGGAAGCAAAGCCGTGTCTGCAGACAGAGGTGTTGGGGAGCAAACAGCCGTGAGGGCCAGAACCCACCACGGGGGCCCGCGGGGGGGGGTGGGGCGGGCAAGAGGGAGAACACAAGGCTTTGAGGTCTAACAAACCAAAGCCCAGGGCTCTGAGCCCTAGTTCTTCATTGAAAAGCTAAGTGAGTCTCACATGTAAAGACATAAGCATATAAATAACTCCTACTTCACAGGGCTGTTGTAAGCATTACATGAAATAATATGGATATGAATGGAGTATTTTTGAAAGTGACTAGCACACTTCAGGAAGCATGTCTGTGGTCCCTTCTTTCTTCTGCCTGGTGATGGGGAGTGGGGGATGGGGAGAAAAAAGCTGACAGCTCTGTGACCCTTGAGGGTCAAGTGAGAAAATGCACAGAAAGGACCCTGAGAGTGGTAGAGTACTCTATAAATGGTAGTGAAAATCATCTTTAAACATTAAATTAAACACACACGTAGATAAATATATTTATAAACATAAATGCTAAGTAGTATTTCAAATCTCAATTTCCCATCTTTTTATTTGAAAAAAAAAAAAGACTATAAAAGTAAAACAACGAAGAACAAAACTTTATTTCCTCGACGAGGAGTGATTAGAAGAGCAGCCCCGGGATTCGTGTGCCACCCTCCTGAGAGTCCGCCACCGGGAGCCCGGTGCTGGGGGCTGCAGATGTCTGGCCCCTTTCAGTGGTTCTGGGGGAGGCAAAGCAAAAGAAAGAAGATGGGGGATGGTCTCAGACTCAAAGCACTTCTCATTCAGGGCTTGGTCTAAAGAACCACACTTTTTGATGCGGGAGGGTCTGACAGAAACAATTCCATATGAGGCGCACTTCCCCAGTTTTAGGGGGTTGAATGAAAAACATGTTTTAATTCAAGTCAGAATTTGGTTGTAAGTGGGTAGAAATTCTACTCAAGAGATTCGAGTAGTGGTTTTTCATGTGTGGAGGATAAGAAGCTTCACCAGAACTGCTTCCCACCCCACCCTCACAAATGCCTCCACCTTCTCTCCCATCAGTCACAGACCCACCAGAACCTTCTTGGGCAATTTTAGGCCCAAAGCCCCCGCCCTGGCCCTGGTTGAGTGTCTGAAATCTCCCATCACTAGCTCATCCCGTCCACAGAGGCATCCACAGACCGGGAGGCCTTACTCCAAGCCTGCTAGGTGCCTAGTGCCAGTCCAGGTCAAGTCAGTTCATGTGAGGCTTCCTGTTTGGAACTGAGATACAGGACACATAAAGCTGGAGTTGTGGAAAGGGTGTCCGATCCAGGAGGGCAGCACCACATAGCTCTCCACAGAGGCATTTGAAGGGTGGTGTTGGGAGAGTTCCAGGGAGGCAGAAAGCAAGTCACCAGACCTTCCTAATTTTGTACTGCTTTGCTCCCACCCGTTCTTACATCAGGGGACTAACGACTATGACGATCCCACTAAAGTATTCCAATTCCATTTAAGGGCGTACATCAGTCTCTAATTATTCTTTCCCCAACACAAACAAGTCTTTCCAGTAGAATTAACTGTGAACCGTGGCTTGCCAACAGTCTTGTAAAAATTGAATTGGGCTTCTGTGAACACATGGCTTCTACAGGACCCCAGTGAGGCAGACCTACCAGGATGCCGTGTGCTTAGGGGAGGAGCACTCACTGCTCACATGAATACATTCTGGGAGGGTTCAGAGGACCCACCTGTCCAGCTGAGGTCCTTTCTGTCTGAGTAAGGCCAGGCATGTAAGGAGTACCTGATTGCACCTTGACACTAGCCATCGCAGTAGACTATCAACCCTCTCAAGGGCAGGATGCGTGTCTGTTGTGTTCATTGTTGTATCCTCAGCAATTAGTTCAGTGCTGAGCACAAAGCAAGCACTCAGTTTGTTGAATGAATAATAGATTGATCGGTGAGTGTTCATCCTATCCCTATCCTATGCATGTCTCTCTTTTTCTTCCCTCTTGTTTTTTTCTTGCACATCCAAGAGCAAATTTAAGGTCTGCTAACATTTTTTTGCTGCTTTTGCATCCTTCTCATTTTCTTCTTTTATAGCCCCAACTTCTCTCTTGTCATCTTTTCTTCTCTCTGCTGTGTCTAACCTCCCCCCCTCCCCCCGCCCCAGGTAAAAACTTCTGGATAAGGAACTGCAAGTTGAGTGTGAAACCCCTCCATGCTCCTGCCTTGCTTGGCACCCCAGTCCATCTAACATCTTCACTCAAACCCACTCCAGAGCCATGAGGCTGAAACCATCACACATGCACCTGATAGAGCTGTGTGTCACATTCATTTCGTGGAGCTTCAGTTCTAGCCACCTACTACTACCTACGAGATTGCCATGGGGAAAAAAAAGATTTAAGTGAAGGCTAGTTGACCACCATAGTATGGACAAAATAACTCACTTTTTTCCCCTTAAGAAAGAAAGCACTAACTCAAACATGATGAGGACTTTTGCTTACACTTGGTTGTCCTGTTTCTGGCCTGGCCCCTACAGGAATTGGGGCTCTCCAAACTTCGTATCAAATGGAAAGGAACTCACTTTCACAGTCCCCTTCTCCTAAAATTCTGCACCAATGCTGTAATAGAGATGAGTGCCCTGTTGTTGGAAAACTCACCAAAAGAGAGTCTGAAGAAAATGTTTCCTTTTTAAAATTCAAAACTAAAATTTGTAAAGATCGTGTTTATTCCTCTCGGCAAGTTGTATGCATTCACTAGTGACTCTTGAGATAATATTGGACATATAGATTAATATTCATTGTTTGTTTGAAATAAAAACAGGATTCTTAGGAAGAGAAAAGGCAAATTTTGCAATTTCAGTTACTAAAGTACAAATTTTGAAAAATTGGAGAAATGTAGAAGTTCACAAACATTGATTCAAGTGTTACATTTATGCTTGATTTTTCTTTTAGAAAGAGAATTCAAAGATAATTTTTTATTAGTGCCATATATTTAGTATTGTTTTGAAACATAATAGTCAATTAAATGATATGAATTTTCAAAATGACACTATTCACTAGCTCAGTATTTTAGAATTGGGTGCTGAAGAACTGCTGGATTATAATGATAAAGGATTGAAAACCAGCCGGGATTTGCAGACATATTCAGGTTATCCTGGAAGAGATTTCTAGTCCTACTGTTATGAGCTTATCTTGGGCATTTTACAATCATCTTGTAAAGAGCTGACCATAAATAGATTATTTCTTGCAACTCTGATTCTTAGTACATCTTGAAGAAAGAGCATAAAATAGAAGCATAGAATTTCAGAGCTCAATTGGAAATTGGAGATCCTTTTGTTAAACACATTAATTTCATAGATGAGAAAACAAACAAAAAAAGGCCTAGGGAAACTCAATGACGTGACTAAGGTCATTCAGCCCGCATTTTCTGACGTCAGTTTCGACTGAAGGTTTAGAAATCACCATATCAAAACAATATATAGACTAATTTAGAATTAACACTCAGTTACTTTTCTTAACTTTCCTCTAACAGTTTTTAAAAACTTTTCATTCTATTTTTATATATATAGTATTTATATTTCGAACATAAGGCAAATTAACATTTGCATTCTACAATTTCCAAAATGTATCCACTTAATAAATTAACATTTAGTGCTTGCAACCATACTGTAGAATACAAAATTTTATTTTACATAAGGAAAGTGAGGCTCAGAGAGGTTTAGAGATTTGCCCGATGACGCACAGTTAGTGGTAGAGTGTGGCTGAATTCTCGGGCAGAGAAATTTTAGCGAGTAACATTTAATGCCTGGACATTCAGAGCAAAAGTGGAAATTCAGCCACAATTGAGAATGTGAGAGATGCTGAGAGTTGGAATTGAAAAATGTATGCACTACATGGCAGAAATAATTATAAAGATGTTCACCGCAAGCTTTCTGTCCCCTGGTTATTCAGCCAAACACTACTCTATATACTGCTATGAGGACACTGCAGATGGAATTTAGGTTACTGACCAGCTGAACCTAACATAGGGCAATTATCCATTCAGTAGAGCCCAATTTAATCACCTTGAGCCCTGAGAAAAAAAAAGAGTAAGACAGAAATGCAGCAGAAGAAATATGAGATGAAGGGGAGGTTAGAGTGATTAGAAGCATGAGTTACGGATGGGTGGGAGGATGGATGGAAGTTTTTTCTATGAGCAAGGTTGCAACATGAGGCAAGGTAGAAAGAACTCTCCCTCTTGTTTTTATAAACTGAATGTTCTTTTTGGGTGGCCATGGGACAGAAAGGAGAATGTGGAATACCATGTCTGAATCTGGCAGAGTGGGTTCCTTTAAAGCACTAAATCCCAGATGCTTTTAAAAATAATTGTGATGACAGAAGCAATCACTGGATATAAGGAAAAGAATAAAGAATTGGTCTTTCTTTGGAAGTCTAACATTTGATTATCACATGTGTTTAAAATTCCTGATTGATATAAAAATGGATCATTTGAGAGGAGCTGTTTAGGATGATATCAATCATCACTATTCTTGTTGCGTGAGTAAGAGTGAAGGGGAACCATTTTGAGAGGTTTTGAAGCTGAGATCATTGGAAGAGTGGAATTAATAGTAGTTACCTTATGTACATAGAGTTTGGAGAGCAGGACCATCAAACATTAGTCTGATAAGTACTTGAAGATTTACCAACTGGGGTTGGAGGTGGCATAGAGGTGACAAAGGGCAGCACTGTAAGTTCTAGGAGTAAGTTGTCAGCTTAGGACAAGGCTTTCAGAGATGTCAGTAGCATGGGAGATTATTGAGCAGCTAAGTGGTATTTCAGCATAAGTATATGAGGGCTGTCTGGAAATAATCCAGCCATGTAATATGAAAAATAGAGAGGCATTATTGGCTGGATATTTTCCGGACAGACCTCATATGTTTACAAGTATTTAAAGTGTTCTTGGTGCTGATATTTGTCCCAAATTTGAGAATATAGTACAGTGGCTGCATCTCAAGAATTGATTTTCATTCATTCCCCTCATGATTTCAAGAAAGATGTTAACTAACCTCTCTCTGTGTGTAGAGAAGGGAATGGTCCTTCATCCTTAAGTCTCTCTTCTTTTTGTAATCTTAGACTTCCAGGTGGAGATGCTGAGTAGGCAGTTGAGTGAGTAGTCTAGAGCTAGACTGGAGATACACATTTGAGATGCATCAGTATATAGAAGTATTAATACCCTGGAACTAGGAGAGATGAGGCTAAAGGAGATGGCTGTGGTTGGAGGCCTGGGCCCCCCTACATATCTGGTAGAAAAGGAACTACTGGGAATAGAGATGAGATAGGGCTTCTGTTGAGGGAGGGAAAACCAAGAGAATGATGTTGCAGACGCTTGAGAAGACTGTTCAGTGAGGGTGTGTTTAAAATTTCTACTGCCATTCTTGCCCATGTCTTATGTTTATAGCCCTTTTCAAAAAATTAGAGTTTGGGTAGCAGCAAATATGGTGACAGTGAAGGTGGTTGTTGGCATCACCAGCTTCTGCCATCCGTGAAGAGCCTTCTTATTTGATGCTCCAGAGATATACAGGAAGAGCATAGTGAGGCAGTTTCTCCAACGTGGTTCAGAAGCAATGGGTTATAATCCAGCCCCCAAACCCTCTCCTCTTAAACACACACCGTGCCAACTCTTTAAATAAGAAAGAGATGACAACACAAGAGATTAGTGGCTTGCTAAAGTCTTTATCCTGTCAAAAATTCAAGGGCATGTGTAGCGTGGAGAAAAACTATTCTACAATATACCACCCACATCTACCATAAGGTCTGAAATGTGAGAATTTTTTCTAAATAGTAATTTTTTGGGGGGTCCAAATTGAAGAGTGATGAGAAAATTGTAGGCTGATTTGTAGAGTAAGAGTCTCCACAGATCTCTACATAAACATGTAGTCAGGGATTAGGCAGAGTATATGCATTGGAAAAAGAAATAAATGTCTAACTTTTACAGTCTTTGTGATGTGGAAGAACTCTGATACACTTTAACAGGAAATGATAATAGAACTATTAATATAAGTAAGAAATTTCACAAAGCCATTGCCTTTGTTCTCCTGAAATAAGTGGCTCTGTTTAGCAAGATTATTCAATTTGAAGTAATTAGGTTTCTGGTTCCTGTAATTTAGGTCTTACCTGTCACTACTAATTATCCAAATTATAATATACTCATATGTACATATGTGTGTGTGTGTGTGTGTGTACATATATATATATATATATAAAATTGTTATATGTAATTGTGTTAATAAAATTAACATTTTTAAACATTTATATTCAAAGGTTATGTTTTCCAACAAAACAAGTCTAATATATTCATAATATACTTTTGACAAAAAATAGAATAAAGAATATTTACATAATTGTTTTTACCATGGGATATATCTTCTAACACTTTGGTGAGGTTATAAATATAAAATTTTTTTTAAAACTCCAATCTTATGTCGTTGATTTTTCTTCTTATTCAAGAAATTTAGGAAGATCATCCAACATGTTCTTAAATAACTGTAATATTTGTGGTGCAGAGATGTTTTAATCTGCACAAATATTAATAGCATGCCTTGTACCATAACCTTCCATATCTTACTAAATCCAGCTTTTACTGTAAGTAATTCATCTGATTCCATTATTTAGCTAAGTAGAATGTTATAGCCATTAAAAGCAAAGTAATAATTCCTTCCACTAAAGCTGAGCATAAGGCACTGTTTAATACATTTAATTACAACTTAATTGAGTCCTGAGACACCGCTAGCTCACTGATGGACTTCAAAAGTTATTATTAATTTAATAGTAAATTTTATTGAGTACTTATCTCTTATTCTGTGCCAGGCACTTTATATACATTACCTTGTTTAATCTTCTAAATAACCATGTGAAGTAAGGCCTATTTGAGTCTTAAATTTACAGATTAGAAAAAGAATTTCAGAAATGTTATGTAATATGCCAAAGATCACACAGTTTGTTATTAGAGCCAGAACTACATCTAGGGCCTACCTAAGGCCATATTATAACATATTTGAACAGGAAAGTTTTCTATCCTAAACCTGATAGCCTTGGAGGATAACCTGACTATATAATGAAGCCTCTCCTTTTTAGCCACTCAATTTCTAACCATTTGCTGAGATAGGAGGTGCTTATGGCCATTCCTTGTAGCACTCTTAATTGTTCTTTATTACTCAGGGCTAAAAGAGGGCCAGCATGTAACTGTCATTGCAGATGTGCATGTGCGTATGAAACAGTTGCTCATCCATCCAATCATCTACTATTTATTAAGCACCACTGTGCCAGGCACTGTGCCAGAGTATGGAACAAAACAGCCTGGGTTTCATTCCTATAGAGCTTTCTGTCAAATAAATGAGACACACATTAAAGAAACTACAAATAAATCACTGTAAGAAGGTAATTTAGAGGCCGGGGGAGTCTGATTTCTATGAAAAGAACAACCAGTACTTGGTTGTTCTATATTATGGGGCCGGGGGAATCTCAACAATGAAAAGGCATTTGAGCTGAAACCATTATAGGCATACCCTAAAAGAGGGCAGATGCTTAGACCACGTGTACTCATTCATTTGACCAACATCTGCTGAGGACTTAGCATGTGGAAAGCCCTGGGCGAGGTACAAGGACTATTATCAGTGAACAAGGCGGAAATGGTCCTATCACCTTAGGGACTCTAGTCTCCTGAAAATATGAAATATGACGTCTCACTGAAGCCATAGGAAATGACTATAAAAAAGTTTAATTTAGAAAGAAAAAAGCCATTTAAGGTAAATACCTGTGTCAGTTAATGGTTTTCTGATTGTTTGTTTTATCAGTTAAGAATACTTAAGACATTCAGTCATGGTGCTTTGCCTAAAAAACATCTTTATCATTAAGTTCTCAAAAAAAATAATAATTTAGAACATGCGATAGTCATTCAATTCAGACGTCATTCAATTCAATTCAGGAAAATCAATGATCAGGTTTCTAAGAAGGAAACCTCCCTGTGTCCTGGAGTGCTCCTACACCCACACAGAGTGTTCCTACAGGTGGCGCTGTGCAGCTGGATTATTTTAGGTGGACTTAAATGGTGGATTCTGTTCAAACCACAGATAGAGAGGCATGTTTGCAAATCATTTCGGGCAGCCTAAACATTAGGGCTTTGGTAGTTTTTCACATACTGCTGGGTTGGGAGGAGGTGGTCTTGTGATTGATGTCATATTTATAGATGCTGAGCAAAAGCTCAGTTAACTATTTGTATGACCAGCAACTTCATCATTTCAGCTGACGTTTGATGGATACCCAGAATTTCTCAGTCTCCAAACAATATAATACCTGTTTTCTTAATTTTGTCTTTGAGAATGAAAAATCTCTGCTAATAGTGATCATTTAGAGCTGAGGGTTCATTTTCTCTCTAGAGACTGAATACAGAATAGTTGCTTCAAACAGGGTACCCCTGGCCTTTCTGTTAGTTGAGACAATTGTTACTCATCTTATTTTTCAAACAACTATAAACCAGCCAGATAATAACACAGCAGCAAAAACACTGGAGAAGCAAAGTACCAAAGAGCTGTTAGGAAGCTACCTCTTTCCTTAAGAAAACACTGCCCAGAGACTCTAAATTGGGCCCTGAGGAGAGAATTTCCCCCCATCACCAAAGCAGTGTCATGGCCCTGACACTTAGATTCATCTCTCCCCTGCTTTCCATGTTGGGTATTTCTCTCTAATTCCTGCTGCCACTACAGCTCCCATCAATCTAAGAGGCACTGGCCCTCTTACCACTCCAGACCAGGGATAGCCCAAATCTTCCCCTCAATGTTCTGCCAAGACCAGGCCAGGACATTTAAGAAAGTGCTAGAAGTTTTAAACAATCAAGGGAAAGAGGTTGAGACAGAAACGTGGAACCAGATCATGTATCCAACTTGTACAATATGGCTCCTTCTCCTGGGTTTGGGACCCATCTTACCCCAGCCCTGGGTCTGGCTCCTTGTGGCATGTGCCATCTTGGTACCTGCAATCCCAGAGCACATTCCAAAACATTTCAGCTCCTAAGAGAGAAAATGTAAAAGAGAAAACTACAAAAGAGGTACTGTTTCATGCTCTGGTTTAAAGTTCCAGGTTGGGCCTCTTCCTTGTGACTGAAACCTGGGCTGACCACCCCTTTCAGAGAACGTGCTGCTCCCTACTCAGCGGTGAGGCCTTAACCTCAGGCCTGTAGAACAGCCACATACTGATACACTCTGATAATATGTGCACAAGCAGTACTGGTGAAAAACAGCAGAAAGATCATTTCACCAAAACAAGGTCCATGAAATGAGGGAAGAGGGTACTGCCCATTTTCTGAATGTGCACAAAAAAGCAAGGTAGCTTTAAAAGCACGTCTGGGCCATCATGGCCAATTCTTTGGGGCTAGTGCTAGGTAGGTAGAGTGAGATAAGGGGAAACAAGACATCAGAAGGCCTCACCATTGCACAGTCTGGACAAGTAAACTTTGAATTTCAAGTAAAAGTAGGAAATCTGAAGAAGGCTTCTTTGTGGCTCTTTAAGTCAGTGATGTTTGCTAACATAGGCATATTCTACCCTACTCACGACCTCCCCAGCCATCATCACCCAATCTAGAAATTTTGAGTAATATTGACTTTCACATATAACTCTGGGCACAGCTAAAATTAATCCCAGAGAATAGACTCTCTGGAAAAATTAGAGGTAAGTGCCTCCCTGGATGCATCTGGGCACCAGCACCAGGGACAGGACTTCTGTGCAGTCAAAAAGAGATGATCTCTCACATCAGGGAGAATCAAATTCATCCTCTACCCTACCCTATAATCTTCTGCGAACAATCCAGCAGGTGTTTTGTCCAAGTACCTGAGTGGAGAGAATTGACAATAGTTCAACTTTCAGAAACTGTTAACACTCTTTGTCAAAAGTGTGTGGAAGTGCCATGGCCATCCCACAGAGCAAGTGCCATAAGACAATTCTGATGCATCCCACAGACAGGATGGACTTGCAAGAAATCAACCCAAAACTCTTTACATGTGATTATGTACATGTATTCTTATGTAGAATGTTTCCACAAAATAATTCTCATTAAAAAAAGAAAAGAAAGATCATTCACACCAACTCTTTCTTTGTACTTTAGATAAAAGATACTGATGGGAGACATCTCCTGAAATATAAAACAAGTCAACTAAATGTCAACAAGATCTTAAGAGGAATAATTAAACCAAGCCACACTGGATACAGACGCAGCACAGATAACTCACAATAGCAGAGCGCAGAGGATTCTGGAAGGCAGCAAAGGAGATCATGACTTGTACTGTTTTCATTCTTTTCTGCAGCTATCCAGTCAAAACATCTAAAGTCATTCTGCAAATCTAACATAGGAAGGGCCTCTTTTCTCCTTGATGTGGGTCTGTGCAATTCATGATCTAAATGCCAGAGAGAATAACTATATCAACAACTTATTTTCTAAGCCACAGGAAAGGAAGAAGTTCTCTGATCTTGACCAATTCCACAAGTGAAATATGTATCATCCAGCTAAACCCTGACACCCAAATGGCCTTGCTCGCTCTCTTTTGAACACAAAGTGGAAAATCTCAGACATAAACATCATCAAAAATAGAAACTTCTGTTGTGGTTCTTCACTTAAGTCAAATGAGCTTCAGTATTTTGGTATTATCAGTAATTAATATTTAATAAGTACTTTTGTCTGGAAGGTGTATCTATCCATCTATCTATCTATCTATCTGTCTGTCTGTCTGTCTATATGGCATTTACATAAGCCAAAAAAATGTAAGCACTTTTTGACAGTAAGTATCGTACATATGAGGGCTGTCTGGGAAAAAAATCTAGCCATACACACCTCTACTTTTCATATTACATGGCTGGATACTTTCCAGACAGACCTCGTATTAAAGTGTTGTTTTATTATCATTATGTATTGGTGTGATTTAAGAGCAAGACTAATTTTCCTGGCTATTGACTCAGATTTAATAACCCTAATAAAATATAATTTAACAGTGCCTCCAAAGGAAATTCAAATATTTTTTTCCCCAGGCCTAGGTCCAAAAGTAGCTGGGAACAACCTGGAAGAGGATATGGCCTACTGATTACTAACTCATGCTACTCACTCCCTGCATATATGTCTTCCAATTATTAATACGAACTAGCACAACTTCTTTCTTGCCTGGAAAAACCAAGGCGTTCACAGCCTCGGGAGACATCACCGTAAGGGGTGTGCGTGTGGTCAGGATGGCTGAATGTAAGTAAGGTCTGCGTATGTTGAAGGTAGGTGAACCAAAGATGACCATGTACCTCAAATAGTTAAAACAGTTTCAAAACCAAAACAAAACAAAACAAAACTTTGCTTGCAACTAGGTAACTCCTAAGTATTTTCAGAAGGCTGAGTCAGGCTATCACCACTCAGACATCACTTCCCGAGTCACCCCTGCCCCAATTCCTCCTCACTTGGTACCTTTTAAATCCATACCCCTCTCTGTCTGGACACAGTTGCCCTATAAGGGGGTGGGGGACTGCCCTATACTAAAAAATAAAAATAAAAATAAAAAAAATTTAAAAAGTGTCCATTTGCATTAAAGACTTGCCTTTTTTCTATTTGTGTGGCTTGACTTTGGCACTTAAAGAAAGCCGATGACTAACACTCCACCCCATCACGGAGGCTTGGGGCAGCCACGCTGCAACCAAAAGCACTCTTTCTTTTCTTTCCTTTTTTATGGTTTAAAGTAACATACATATCTCCTAGCTGTCATTAATATGCAATGAAGTCTGGAACTACAGGGTCCTAAAAGGACACACCTTTCTCACGAAAGGAGATGTTCACAAAGATAATTTACTCATTGGGCCACCTCGACTTGAGGCGACAGGGCAAACGTGAGCTTCGAAACTCAGCAATGAATCAAGTTACCATTTGCAGTGTGAAGAAACATCAGAGAGAAGAAATGGGGGTCTCCAACCACAATGCATTCACGCCACATGCTGATTCTTTCTGGTTTCAGCTCCTCAAATCTCCTTTACACTCCATTCTTTAACAAGCATCCTCAGTGCCCATTACCTCTGAAAGGCCTCATCTCAGAGGAAAAAGCAAGACTGGGATCGTGAGATTAACTTAAGTTGTCTGACTATCAAAATCTCATATTTTTAGCAGACCAAAATTCCAGGAACTTTATAGAGCTTCATAAACAAGAAAGTAAGGGTGGACTTGTCCAACCCCAGGCATTTCCATAAAATGAAAGGAACTCGGGTCCCAGCTCCATCACAGGCTCTTGCATAACCTCAGACAAGCCCACTCCCCTCCTGGAGTTTCAGTTTTCACCTCTGCAGAGATGCACAGACTGGACTAAATTGTCTCCAGAGCTTCCTCCAGTTCCGGAATTCTATGACCTATAATCATTATATGGATGGTATATTTCAATACTTCACAGAAATTAGAAATGCAAAGCTAAAAAGCCTCTTTTTTAAACATTTCTAAAATTTGGAACTTGGATTTCATAATAATCTTAACGACTTAAAAACCTGCCAACCAGCCCAAGTGTATATCTTTGGCAGCTAAGTTTGGAAGAACTGTAAGAAATTTGGTTTGAGGAAATCCTAGTTTACAATTTTTTGCCCAGGAGGGTCTTATTTTGTTTAATCTATTTTACTGATGTTAATTTTGAGAAAAATTTAGTCTGTTTCTGAGCCATTTTGAAATTTGACAAAATACAATTTAGTTCCAGTTATTTACCATCTAATCCCAAACTCTATATCATTTATCATTCAACTGGTAGGCTGACCAGACATGCCATTTTAAATGGGACCGAAAACAACGGTACTGTCCCATTTCAAATGGTACATCTGGTCAGCCTAGTCTCGCTGGGCTAAATTCAAGGTGTCAGTAGGCTGTCTATATGTACCATTTGAAATAGGACAGTACCGTTGTTTTCTGTCCCTTTTAAAACAGTACATTTGGTCAGTCCATCAGCTAGGCATTGCTTTATTGGTGACTAGACACAAACTCTGATGAGGCCCAAATCTGGTCGTAGCCATGGAGCCCAGTAAGTTGGAAAAGACTCTGAATTTGCCCAAACTTTCTCTCTCTTGGCAGAATTTTATTGGGGGGCATGTCTGTTCTCATGGTCTAACTATGAAGTTCACTTTAAGAACCTTGATCTCATCTACCTTTCTTTTGCACAGATACTCTGTACTGGGTCTTCATGAGGACGTGGGGCTTTTCTTGGAACCTCCAGGCCAAACTGCCATTACTTTCTGATGTTTCATGGAGGTGGCAGCCCTGGTCGTGCATGGCAGATGTGTTTATTCTAAATTCCTACGGAGGGAAACCGCTAGCCAGCCATCCTGGGGCAGGGGTATTACCTGTTCGTGTCCCATGGGCTCTCTGGAGGCACACAAGCAGTATTTGTAGTATGAGCACACTCTACCATGAGATGATACACACAAAAATCAACTAGTAAGACACACGAAAAAAAATTTACAATCTCAAACCTTTCAGACTGGGCCTTAGAAATGTCCCCAGAAACAATTGTTTTCTTTGCAAATAGAGGATCCATACTCTATAGCTTTGCTCATCTGTAAAATTTGAGTGAGAAGCATTTAACCAAAAGATATGGATAGCTACAGAATTCCACAGCACCCGCAGTTATCTCATTAACCAGGCGTTACCTCCATAACTAAATTAACCAAGAATAAGTGATGATGTCATTATTTGTCTCCATTGAATTGAGTCTTACTAGTTCTAGCATATTGTCAACATAAACCAAATCACCTTATTAGAACATGCCTTCTCCTTCTTCTTTTCTTCCTTCAGTCAATCGCTTCTGCCTTTAGTTAGCACTCATGTATCCAGATACTAAGTGAGAATCTCAGTCCCTTCTACGGTGGCCCCGAGCTCGGCTCTGGAAAAATAACAGAGAACAATACAGAGATAGTTCCTGCTCAGAGGAAACTTCTCTTGGAGCAGGAAGAGATGAATAATAAATTAAATAATTACATAGGATGATGTCAGAAAGTTAGAGCTACAACAAAATAAGGAGGTGAGTGGTGGTGGAGGCCTCAGCATTGCAGCAGAGACCTGACCGGTGGGCCACCAGCCCGCACAGAGAGAAAGGCGTGGGACCGCATGTTTGAGGGACTGAAAATAAGGCCAGTAGGGGAGACAGTCCAAGAAGTTGAGAGCAAAAAGGGCTGGACCTGGTAGAGTCTTACAGGCCATGATGAGGAACCCGCTGGAGAGTGACGTAACATGATTTCTTTTGGCAACATTCCTCGGGCTCCGCGGAAGGCGGGTGGTGGAAGGGTGTGAGTGACCGCTGCCCGGGTGTGGAATGAGAGGTCACAAACTCAGGTGGTGGCAGCGGGACAACACAAATAGGTGAGAGATGTATGTTGTCAGCAAAGGCAGTAAGACTTGTCAGCTGACTGACTGTAGGGGGTGAGAGAAGGAGCTGGAGTGATGCCTTATTGAAATTAATGAGATCTACTAATTAGGATAGCATTTTACCATACACAAAATATTAAGCCCTTTTCCTGCCAGTATCACTGTCCTGCTTTCAGAAATCAGACTTAAAGATCATTAAAAAGGAGTCTGACAGGAGTCAGGGGACCTCTGATATTTTCTAACCATGGGGAAGGGAACTGCAGAAGTCAAGCTATAATAACATGTCACATTTATAAAGCACGTTGCTGTTTACAAAGCACTTTGGTAACCATGGTCTCCTGTGCACTCTTTATTTTTCTTCAATTTTTATGACATTTCCATAGAATGGGGTGGATTAGCAAACCGGTACATTCACATAACAAAAACTGGGTTCTGATGAAGAGTTGGTTGACACTCCACTGCTTATTATAAGTTTTTCTTTTCTAAAATCCTGATTTCTTTTCTAAAATCTGATGACAAGAACTCCTTTTATAACAGAAATAGTTTTCTGTAATTTAAAAGAAACATTGTTTTCATTACCCTTTTGTTTCAGTGCTATCCATAGATGACCCTGGCCAGATTTATGAAAATAAGATTCAATTGGAGTTTTAAGAATACCAGCATTGTGAAAGTTTTGAAATGATTATGCTTTACTCCAAATGAAAAGGAAATTCAGATTGTTATGCATGAATTAATTAGGGCCATAACCTCCCAGGCCTGCATGCACATCAAAGCAGGCTTGTGCCCCAGAGCAGGCTGAGAGTGGGAGCTGTATGCAAACAAGGACTGTGATCTTTCCAAGTAGATGGTCATGATGCTGTCTCAGCCAGAGAGAGCCCTAGACACCCTGCCCCAAAGCCTGGGACAAAGGGACTGGTGGATTCTGCTTTCTGAGAAAAGGAATGAAGCATGATGCTCCTACCCATCTATGGTGTGTCCCTGGGGCCGAGCATCATGGAGAGCGCGATGGCGATAGGACAATAGAGAACATCAAAATATGCCTCCCCTACCTTCCCGTCTGGTGAGAAATCTTGGAATAAAGTGGAAAAGGCAGGGACTTTGGAGACCAGTGACCAGGATTATAGTGCTGGTTCCATGATGAGCATTCAGCCACTTCTCTGAGGTGGAGATAATCCGCCTCCTCCCAGGGTTAATGGCAAGATCAAAACCCATTATGTAAAATGGATCTACTAACGCGTGTGGTGAACATGATTAAAGTTATCAAAAGAACTCTTTAATAGAAATGGAAAATGAGCAGAGGATTATTGATAAATGTCCTCATTGACCACTCTGCAGGTGAATTCAATGACCACTTACTAAGCACGATGAAGACAAAAAATGACATTGTCCCTGCCCTCACGTATCTCTCCGTCTCCTGAGGAACGTACCTGGTTTAATGCAAGCTAGAGTGTGATAAATTCATATCAGAAACATAGGTAAGGCTCTTACAAAACATACAGAAGCACAGGGCCTACCGGAGACATTCATCCTGCTGAGGGTTTAAGAAGGCTTCACGGAGGAAGCATCAGTGCAGAGTGAGAAGGTGTCGCTGCAGTTGGTCAGAAGAGGAGACCACAAGCAAAGACACACACACACAAAAGAAGTTGTGAGGCCCCTTTGAGGGACAATGGCTCAGAAAGAGAAAGTTAGGTGGGTAGAAGGGCTTGAATTCAGCTGAAAATCTAGTGAGGTACTAGATTGAGCCAGAAGCTACAACTACTACAAATCTTTCAAGACACAGCTACTCTTTTAGAGGAAATGCAGGCAGAAGAGTCCAGGTTTAAAAAGAATGTTACTCTTTGACTTATATAAAGGCAGCCAATCTCTAAGGTCCACCACTGGGTTCCCAGTGATGGTTCCAGGGGATCAATGTGCCACCCAGAACCACCTAAGCCAGAGCCCTGGCTGGAGCTCAGCAGAGGCCAAGGGAGGCTGGGCTCTGTTTCACAAGGGGACGTGTCTGCTCCATCCCAGGTGGGTTTCCACAAAGGGAAAACTGTCCCCTTCTCCTCACCCACAGGATGCTTTAGACGTAACTAAATTAAATAAGGATGCTTTGTGCTCCGAGTTCTCAGATCATTGTTAAACGGCAAAGACCACCAAGTCACCAATTCTATCTGCTCTCTCTCATGAATGAAATGCGCAGAAAGAAAGAAGGAAAGAGGGAGAGCAGAGGAGAGGCAGGAAGAGAGACAGAGAGAGAGAGAGAGAGAGAGAGAGAGAGAAAACACCAGAAAAAAGACCTGCATTTGAAGACAAGCAGATATGGAGAACTAAGAGATAAGGAAAGGCCAAGCTTTAGATATTACTGAGAGAGAACAAAAATAGGAAATAGAAGGAAAGAAGAGAAAGATGGGGAAATAGGTATTGAAAGAAACAGGAAAAGGAGAACGGAGAAGGGAGAGTAGGGAATTAAAGGCATTAAGAGTTTGCATTTAGTTCTGCAGTCTCTGCAGGAAGCAACAAGGGGAAAGGGGAAGAGATATGAAAAGAAAGGGATGTGAGTCCAGGACACACACGAGATCCAGAGCTCTGCTCAGGCCTCTGCAGGTTGCCTGGCCTTTGTCACCATCCTTGGCCAGTCAGTCAGCAGCCTGTCCCAAGCCTCACTCCTGCACCAGTATCTTTTCCCTCAGTCTCCACCTGCCCAAGCCCAGAAGCAGCCCAGCCGTCAGCTATAAAACCTCCGCTGGATCGGAACGAGATTTTCCCCAGAGCCCGGAAAGCTGGTCCCCAGGTTGGAGGCTGGACAGAAAAGGGGGTGGTGAGCTGCTGCTGTAGGGGCTGCTGCTGGCATGGACACGGCGGTCCCCACCACCTCCCCCTCCTCTCTCGCACACCTAGCAGGGTCCAAGCACTGAGCTTGAGAAGAGGGAAATGGAGGCCAGTCCAATGTCCTCAGAAGGACCTCCGCAGTCAGGTTTTCCTGGGGCTTTCTAAAAATTAGCAGCCATTTCCTGAGAGAGTCCTGCTCAGCTGTCCCACGCCGAAGCCACGTTGTCTTGGCATCCTCGAGACGGCAGAACCAGGTGGTCCCTCAAGAACCACTTCTTCGTTCCTTCCTGTTGTCAAAGCAAGCTGTAAATTTGTGATACTTAATATTCCTTCTCAGGTTCTGAAGAACTCTCTGGAAAGTCTCCTCAGGAAAACACCCACGGGCCTGTAAAATTTTACATGTGTTTTTTTTTTCTTGGGGGGGGGGGCGATGGTCTGTGCTTTCCTCTCACTCCCAACCCCATGCATGGACGCTAGGAAGTCCATCAGCTCCAAATCAAGACACCCTGGTCTATAACACTTTCCAGAAATCTCTAATTTCTTATTTCAGACATGGAGAACAGCTTAGGAAAATGCCCAGAATTATAGCACACGTAAGAGGCATTGCTGAGATAAGAGGGACCAAATGTTATCAGCTCTCTTTATGTTTTAATCAATTTGTAACTCTGTTTCACCCAAAAATCACCAACAAAAACAACGTATTGCTGAGATGCAAAAAGACAGCCACTTTCCTGAATGCTCAGAAGAAGTAAATACACACACACACACACACACACACACACACACACACACACACGGCTTCAAAATGAAATAATTTGGGGTGTTTACTGGACTGGATAACCCTTTAAAGAAAAAAAAGTATGTGGATGCAAACACAGTATAGAAGCCAAATTCAGGCTATTTCCTAATTATATCTGCCTCTGACTAATCATACTCCCTTTCTATTAAAAAACACTTCATACTTCATAACACTTCAGAATAAAAAGTTGCTTTCAATGTGAAGGTGTTGCTGTCACTGACTATTTTTTCTCTGCTTTGTAATTACAAGTGCTGATCACAGCTCAGGTCATTGTAAAAAATAAAGCTGCTATCATAGCTTGCATGCAATTAGTTCTAAATGTGTGGGCTATTTACAATAGCAAGATGCACATTAGGCACCACAAACACTTAAAATGCCAGATACAGCCACATTTTTATGACAGTCATTAACTGAGTCACAGCAGCAAATACTTAATGTGACAGTTACATGAACATATAGCTCTGCTGATAAGGAAGCACATCTTGCCATTTGCATTGCATGATGCAACACTGAGCTGTACAATCAATCCAACAGTGATGGTTCTGCTCAGTCCAGAAGGCCTAGAGGAAACATGGGGTTCCTGAATCTTCTTCCAGGTTGGCAAGTGAAGGAGAAACATGTTCATTCTGATACTGATTGAGCATCATCTACTTCTAAAAAATACATCTTTCTCTTAGGCACACTTGACACATCCGTCTAGATCGTTGACTAATCTAACTTACAGGCAAGTCCTTCACAATAACTGTAATTGAATATACCCTTTTATTTCATGGTTGTCTTCAAAAGGAGGTGTCAGGCCCAGAGGGATGGTTTGGTGGGAGTAAACACAACTCCACATAGGATTCAGAATGCATTCCCCATCTTCCTGGATATCTAAAGATCAACCATGTCTTCATCAGCCTTCCTGCTTCTAAACTCCACTATGGGAACTTGGTACCCAAGTTTTCAAATGTCCAACTCCTAAAGGCATTCCCACAGTTGGAATACACGAACTGTTTGGGGCTTTATTCCTATAGTATTCAAGAAAACGTATTTCCAGAAGAATTATATTGCAAAGCCATGGTTATCAAGGCTATCTGTATCCCAGTGTATTTCATGTGACACTGGAAATACTACACTAATTTAGGCTGCTCTCTGTGGTACCAGTTCTTGGTGGTTTCCATCTATAGTGAACATTTTCTGGTAATAACTGCTATAATGGGCATCAGTATGGCACACCCAAGGGGTAGGGATGGACTCTACTTAGAGACGCTGATCATAGCGGTTCTCAACCATCGGAAAACACATATCAGATATTTACATGACGATTCATAACAGTAGCAACATAACAGTTATGTAGTAGCAACGAAAATAATTTTATGGGGTCACCACACCATGAGGAGCTGTATTACAGGGCCGTGGCCTTGGGAAGGTTGAGAACCACTGGTGTATATGAAGTGACTCATTTGAGGGCTGAGGGAACAGGTCATAAGTCAAGACAGATGAATAGGATCCCTTTCCACATTATGGCAGAAATATGTACCTCTTTCCAACACGGTGGGATGTACCACCTACCCTGCATCTCAGCAGCATTTCTCTTCTACCTGTTTACAGTAGGAGTTGCAAATTCAGAGGCCTACCCAGCTCAGACAATAATACTGATGAGTGAAGTGGGGCAGGGGTAGTGTTATGGAGTGGTAGGGGTCTGTGGAAAAAAAATGAAAAGTGAATGAACAATCTCAAATGGGCACTTCTACACAGTTTAAGATGCTGTCATGTTGGAGAGCAAGCCCAGAGTTGTAAATCCTCCAAATGTTTGACAGTCAAGAAATCCAGAGTTTTATGTGCAATTGCCCACATTTTAAATATTGGCAACCAATTTATTTACTTTTATTTGTGACTATGGGCACAGGTGGGTCCATTGATTATCAGTGTGCAAGGCATTTAAGAAACAGTCCTCTACTACTAGTGGGAGCCTTAGATAAAGCTGTAAAGTCCTAACCAGATGAGCCACCGCTTCCACAGACTGACTTTAACTGCCACCACTGCTACTAATTCCCAGTTCTGGTCCTACAAATCATTCTGAGTCTGAAATTATTTATTCCAGAAGCTGGAATTTAGGATCATGGATCAGCAACCTTTGACCACGTTTTATAGATCATACACTAATGAAAGCAAGAGCTAACATGTATTGAACATGATTATAAATGCCTTCCATATACTGACCAAAAACCAGTAGCAGCAATCACCATCACAGGCCATATTTGTGCCAGGCTCTGATCTGCATGTTTTACATATAGAAACTCATTTAATCCTCAGAGGAACCCTGTGAGGCAGGCATTGTCATTATCAGCACCCTACACTTTGTAATAACAGGCATAAAGAAGGTAAGACACTTATTTGCTCAGGATGATGCAGTTAAAAAGGGTGAAGACTGGATTCTAATCCAGCTGCTCTGATTCCTGGAGCCATGCTTTTACCACTATGACGTCCTACCACTTACCAAGGAAGGAAAAAGCAAGCAAACACAACACCCACAGAGGAGACCCACAGGCCTCCATTCCAGTTCTGAATTTTCTAATATATACATAAGTGCATGAAAATGTAAATTAGCATGAGAAAAAGTAGGATGTAATCCACTGCTGCTATGAAGAGGAAGGGAATTGACATTAATTGAAGATTCTCCATGTGCAAGTGGGTCAGCTACATTAATATCTCATTTAATCCTCACCGAAACATCACGCCGGATACCCTCACTCCATTCGGCACCTGGGGAAACAGAAGATTGCCAGTGGAGGTGAGTCTGGTCAAGGGAGTCTATTAAGGAAAATCACGCAGAAGACTCCAGAGATTATTTTGACTAGAAACACATCACTCCATAGAATGAGCCATCTTTTCTGATCATGTCAGTATTTGGCTTTGAACATGTTCATTCCCATTGGGGAAGGATTGGAATGGAAGTGGAGGAAAGTATATCAGAATCACCAGGGGTGTGTTTCCAAGACACACTTGAAAGCACCCCCACTAGAAGGCAGGCCGGTACGGAAGGAAGAGCAACACAATCCCCTCCCTCCCCTGATCAAGTCCAAAGGCGGTGTGCCTCCAGCAAGAAAGACCCTGCCCGATTTTGTCCTGCTGACTGCTTGGAAGGTTCAAATGCAGGAATGTTTCCCCTTCGCCAGCCCTAACTTGAACTGCTGGGACATCTCATCTCGTGCTTCGTCCGTCCATAATGACATCCTGGTTCTCCTAATCCAGCCACATCCCTATACACTTAAAATACTCATCCTCCCATGGTGTTTACACATTTCAAATATTTGTAGCCCATTAAAAAGATATCGAGCACATGGAGAAATAGAGGTCCACATTTGGAAAACATAAATCTGAGGCACTGGGGATTACAGGCTCTCTTTTTAAAATTTTTTTAAAGATGAGAAAGGTTTCCTTTGATATTAAACAGAACTCGAAACCTAGCAAACTGTGCATTCTTTTTAGGATATTCCTCCCAAAGAGGTTTAGCAGCCCTCGAGGAACTTTCTGGACTGAATGCTATGCCTTCCATCTCCCCCACTTTCCCTTAGGTAAGATGGCCCTGGTTTTGCTCCTTCCTCTCTCTGGTGCCAGAAGATGCCAAGGACAACTCCTTCTAGGCCAGAGGAAGTGTGGGCCTTCCTGGCACCTCCTGTGGTTTCCCCACTTTGCCTCCAAGAGGACTGCATGAAAGCACACTTCAAAGTGTGAGCAAACGGAGCACAGAACATCCAGATGATCTGTGAGGGAAGAGCCTTGCCATTCCATGCCCACCTAAACCCAGGCATTCCACCTGGAAACCCGGAAGGTGGGCACAGGTGGCTAAGGAACCATTCACCTTCAAAGCTCCAGCGATCCACGCTTCCATCCCCCATTGGAGCCCCTCCTCCCAGCTCACTTGCCATGGTACTTCCGGTTATGCCTTTCCCAGTTACGTTTCCCTGGGAGAGGAGCTGCTGACTCATTCACACGAAGGCTGCCCTGACTTGATGCGTCACCCTTCCTGAAATATTTACCTTAACAGAAGACAGTGACCGAGACTGAAGGAAAGATCTAGTTGTGATATTGGAAGGGGGTACTATTGAACTGAATGGGAAAGTTTTGTAGAGAATTGCAGAATGGATGTGCTTGTTGGACATTTATGAAATCAGCCTCAGGCAAAATGAAATGGTCTTTCCTTCTGTTGCACATAAAAATTGCTCTCCCACTAAAAAAGGGACTAAAAGGTCTTACCCCTTCTATCTTCCATATCTCCGTCCCTTATAATACCCATCTCTGCTCCTACTCCTAGGCTGCTGAACATTTGGTGGTGGAGAAGACATATATAACACAACCTTACAAAGTTGTGTCATAAAAGGTCAGGATTTAACCTTTCCTAGACTACTCCCTGCCCCCACATCTCCATTCTGTGCAGGGGCTATGTTGAACCTTACCCCACTCATCTCTGGTTGATGAACTCCCTTCCTTTTCCGCAGAGAAACAGAGAAGTCATCAAGCCAGGATGCAGGCTTCTACTGTGCCTAAATGCTACCATCCCCCCACATTGTCATCATCCCCCCATTGTCATCACCCCCCATTGTCATCATCCCCCCATTGTCATCATCCCCCATTGTCATCATCTCCCATTGTCATCATCCCCCCATTGTCATCACCCCCCATTGTCATCACCCCCCATTGTCATCACCCC